>JBAMNC010001458.1:0-67660 GCA_037902135.1 Cetoscarus ocellatus
TCGATTTTGGTGGTGATCCAGATAACCAACATTAGCGAATGATTGTTTTTGCTCAATAACTGTCTAACTGATAATGATATCGACATGATTCTGTGTGCTAGGTGTGGGTTTTCATGGTCAAGGAATGATGGTAACTTTATCATGGAACTATTGCTTATAGATGTAACAGAAATATGTGAGCTTGCTTGGCAGAGGTTTCTAAGTGTGAATATTTTAATACCTGACCTATATAAACACTCAAAATTGGACAAATGAATAAATTAGAAATACAAAAGTCATTCTGGTGTGAGAAACAAATGGGGCCTCCTGCCTGCAGACATTTGACATAATTTCTGTGGTGATTAATCGTTGGCGTGGTGGATTTCGTTGTGCCATTTTCTTAAGTCACTGGAGACGTGCTTTTGAGAGTGATGTGACTGAAATATGAGAATCCCTGACTCACCAGTTCGGCCTTTAAAAAGTTTATTCACAAGAGGCAAAGGCTTTGAATATCTCCACCAAACATGCACATTTGTGAAAGTCTCTTGACACCGGGGGAGCTGACAGAAGAACAAATGTTTGCTGTGTGTTTTTGAGTCCCATGTCAGTTCCTCTTCCCCTGAAGCCATGTCTCTACAGCCAAACAGATTGCAGTGTTGGTTTTCTCTAAAAATGTTGGTTTAGCTGTTTTCATGAAGTATGCTGGATCTGTTGCTTGTGGTTGTATCTCTTTAAGAAGATCCTTAAAAGCAAAGTACACACATAAAGATTATAGGGCTGTTTTTGTCCCGACTTTCCCCCTTCCCAACCAAGGACGGCAAACATCAGATTATCTTACGTTTTATAAGATTATCCTATAAGATCATCCTGTGGTCTGAGGTGTGTTAAGAGTGAATTTGTTCCGATAATCGGCTCCAAAACGAGTCAGGGCTGACAATCGTAAATATTAAACTTGTTCAATATTTACGACTTCATATGTGGGGAAAGCCGACGACTTCTGAGTCATGACTGTGAATTGGGACGTGGAACAGAATGTAGCCAATCAAGAAACGAGATGGCTGAGAAACAAAGAAGCAGGTCTAAATAAAAACATGCTCAGACCACTTGAAACATAAAGTTTTGTGGACCTTAGAAATGGAGGACCAGCTCACGTGTTCATGCTGTCTCCAGAATTTTTTCCACAGTCTTTTTTTATTTTTATTTGGGGACTTTTCTGTCAATAGTCCCAAGACCACCATCATTCCCTCTTCTTGTATGTCCTCTTCCTTGTTGCATGTTGTGTTTTCCAGTTGTTGCTATTCTTCTTCATTTTTGTAAGATCACGTTTTGATCACATGAGATTTCTTGCATGGAGAACAAGATTCTAGATCGGTGGTGGGCCAGAATCGTTATGTGTGTGGTGTGAAGTGTTGATTATCGTAGCACAGCCCACACAGTAAGATCAAAACTGTTCAATGCCTGATTTTTTTATCTTCATTTGTGGAGTCTCTAACAGATAAAAAACCTCTTCAGATTTAGAAAATCCACATGTGTGGACCGTGCTTAACTTGCGGTTTAAGTGGAAATGTAGTGAGGTTTGTGAGGATTGGATTTAGCAACAACGTTTGAACTTCGGTTTAATTTGCAAACTTGTCAGGATTCATTAAAGTTCTGGCTAGTACGAACTCACAGGGCTTTAGATTCTTTCTTCCTCAGTGACACCCCTTTATTTTTCCCCATCGTGCAAACTTCTAAGCTCTTCTGCAGCATCACAGTTTGCCAATTTACACTTGTAACTCATATTTTACAGTGGGCACATGTGTAATGATGCAAAAGATGCTTCCAGAAGCAGCTGGGGTAGTGAGGCGGTTTGATGGGCATTAAAGAAAATCCACCATTTAATATCGCATCACAGATGGGGGCTGAAACAGTTGGAAGACCACAGACACACATATTCACACTCTGGCTGGCATGCAGTTAGTGTGAACTGATTCATAACACCAGATTCACACAATATGGAGGGTTTTATCACTGCATGTTCAGACTTAATTCAGCTGTTTTCTCATGTTTTGGCTGGCAAGAAAGTACCACGAAAATCCTCCATAGTTTCTTTTACTGATCAGACTTCTTTATCTAGCATTTTATCCAGCAGAACAGGCAGCCCATGAAACTTATTTATAGAGCAGTTCGATCTCATTTGCCTATTATTTGGCAAAAATTAATTGCCCTGGAAATGATCATTGGTTTCCTGTTTTTAAGTGATCAGATGAAAACATATTCCAGTCAAGACATCTTTTTGCTGGGCCTCGGTAGCTCAGTGATCATGACCGCATGCCTTAAGGGTGTTGCCCTTGCTTCAGGTTTATGAAATCTTTTACCCAAACTCATCTACTTGTTCCTTCAGGTCCAACTCTCTTAAACTCTGGAATTCTTTGCCCCTGTTGTTACAAACCAACGGCTTTACTGAATCTTTGCAGTAACAGTTAAAAACTTGCTTGTTTCATCAAACGTATGGGTAATCATGTGCAGCCTGTCTAATGATTTATGTTTATTAGGCTTGATCCTCCATGATGTTGTATGTGCCACTGTCTGGATCTGCTTTACCTTGATTTTGTTTTATTGTAAAGCACTTATAGTATATTTGATTAAGCTTATTTACTTAATTACATGCATGCTGCTTTATCTTGACACAAAACAGATGAACTTTGTTTGACCTTTAACCCTTGTGCGTTCATGTATAGAAAACCTGTATCATACATTGATATTTTTTCTGCTTTTTTCCTGCCTATATCTCATATACCACTTCAACTCTGCTCAAAACTACCAAATATTGAGGGAGTTGCTGGTGATTAGAGTCTTGGATAAATCGAAAAGTAGCAGCAACATAAATGTCATTGCATTAGTATTTTCATGTGTTGTCAGTTTACAAAGTAGGCACGCTCTGGGGACTCTCAAACCAAAAGGGTAAATACAAATGAAAGACAACTGCTATAAAGTCAACTTAAATGATTATTTTCTGCTTTTTTTTTCTGCATGGATCTCGTAGACCCATTCAACTCTGCTCAAAAACACTAAATATTCAATAATTGTTAGGATTTTAACCCCTCTAAATGTTAGTTTGAATACATGTTATTTCTTGTATTACTAAGAAACAGCAAAAAAATGAGATATTTTTAACAAAATTAATAGTATTTTTTTGTGGTGTAAGTTTTCGGATTTCGCACCCTCTGGCGTATGGATGGGAATCGAAATCCAATTCCAGTTGAAAATTTGATAACAGGTCCCTTTAGGAATCGGTATCATTAGTCATTTTGTGGAGCAATTCCCTTATCAATTCCTTCCACTTGTGCTGCATGCCTTGTGAATCAAGCAGCAGAAATTTAAAAAAGGAGTAAATAATGTGTTCATGGCAGACAAGACAGAAGTGATCAAAACTGTGGCTTCATTTTAGGCAACTCACTCACTTTTAATGAGTGGAAACACCAGCAACTTGCAGATATACATTGCCAAATGTTGCCATTGTTGCCACTGAAAAACAATGTAAGCCAAATTTTGCACACACAGAAAATCCACAGGAATCGTTAAGGGAATTGTGAAGAACTGGATCAATAAGCAGAATAGATAACTGCATCAGTATCAATAAAATCTTATCAATTTCTATCCCTGCTCTGGGGCCCCTTGAGCCACAATGTACATGCAAAAATTAAACTGATATAAAATTATCATCGATTAATACTTTTTCTTCAGCATATCTCTTAAAACACTTCAGCTCTGCTAAAACCTGTAAAATATTCAACAGTTTTCAGGATTTTAACCCTTCAGATGTCATTTTGAATACATGTTACTGCTTGTTTTAGTAAAAAATAAAAACACAAAAAGCAGCAACTTTGATGTCATCTTATTTGTATGTTTATGTGGTTTTTTGCACCCTCTTGGGACCCTCAAGTCAAAAAATGTACGTGCAATAAAACAAACTGCTATAAAATTATGATATGTTAATATTGTTTCCTGTTTTTTTCAGCATATCAGAATAAGAATTGTTTTTGTATTTATTGCCAAGTACAATTTGCACATATAAGGAATTTGACAGTAAACTGGTGCAAAAAACAGAGTCAGGAGGAATAAAGTAAATTATAAAAATAGGTAGAAAATAGTGCAAAATAACTTAGGTACATATCAGAAATATAAAAAATATACATTATCCAAAAAAAGAACAAACACATAACTAACAATATATACAAAAGGAAGGAGCTGTACAGATAAGCACAACTTTTTTTCACAGTATAAATATGATATAAGTATAAATATCGTGTGCGTGTGTATATAATAAAGATTTGGCTGGGTTACAGTCTGTTTATGGACTGGATATATCTCTGAAACCACTTCAGCTCTGCTCATAATTGCCAAATATTCAATAATATTCTGGATTTTAACCCTGTAGATGAAGGTCTGAATACTTGTTGCCACTTGTTTTGTCAAAAAAAAAAAAAAAAAATCGAGACGTTTTATAGAATCGATAGTGACGGGTTGGAGCGTTGGTGATTAGATGTCAAAAAGAAACATTCTTGCAGAAGTTCATGCTAAAAGCTGTCAATAAGCTGTAACACGGCCATAATTATCACTAAACTCAACATCTTCTTGTGTGACTGCGTGGGTAAATGCCTTGGATCTCTGCTCTGCAGGTGAAAATGAAATCCTCACAGAGTATTTTTCAGTCGTGTGAAAAGATATGCAGCAACAGTGATGTCATGGTAGGGAGAGTTGAAAGGGTTGCCATGGTAACTGCAAACTCAGTCGTGTTGGGCCCCGATTGGGCAGGGTGCTGCTACAACAGAGATGTGTGCATGTATACCTCTGCCTTCATGTCCCTGTCTTTGAGACCTGCTTAATCCGACAAAACCTCACCGAACACTGTGTGACTCTGAACTCGTGTACATTTTCTCTGTGTGTGTGTCTGTGTACTTCCACTGTCGCCCAATTATCTCCCCGCACTGCTCAAAGCTGATGTACACTGAGCCGTCTCATTATGAGCAGTGAAAACAGAACCAGAGGCCATTACATGGAGCTATTACAGCGCAGTAAATAGACATCCAGAACAGTTTGTGTCTGTGAGTTCTCTGCTCTGGATAATTACAGTCTGAAGGTATGCGTCCAGAATACATGCTGGTAACATTGGTGGAATTTATTGTACAAAACGATCTCTGCGTGTGTGGGTGTTGTCCTTGTAAGGATTGTGCCTTTTCTCCTCAACCTTGAAATGTAAAAATGTGCTCCTTGTATGTTTATTCCGCCGTCACAGGTATGAATGTCAGAGAAGTAGTAGTTTAACACTTTTTATTTAATTTAATTTACTTGCTGAAGCAGACAATTACAAAATACAACTAATTTCTGCACAGTGGATTAAGTGACAGAAATGAAAGTGAATGAAATCACATGACAACAGTTTTCAAATACATTAAACCACATGAAATGTACAAAACTACAACAAATAAGAAATAAACTACATCGCTTAGGAGAGTTGTTTGGATACAAGTGGGCATTCTGTGTTCAGCCCAGTTTGTTTGAATGGATAAGAACAAAATGTTTTTATTGACTGTAGATCCAAAGTAAATATCTTTACAACCATATAGACATGAGGTTCCTCTTGAAAATAAGATGGCACATCTCAGCAGAGACACATCTGATAAGGACCAGTGTTAATTTTGACAGCACATGTTAGTTTAGTTTTAGTTATAGTATTTGCATAAAATATCTTAGTTTTAGTCATGATTTAGTCATCTAAATTTTTTTGATTTAAGTCTAGTTTTAGTTGATGAAACTTCACAACATTTTAGCCGACAAAATCTACTGTAAATTTAATTGACTAAAATATGAAGTGTAAAGTGCATGTTTTATGTTTCCTTGAATTTCTGACGTCATGTTTCACAATTGGATAAAATGACACATCTAATAACCCTTTATTGAATGCTAGTAAAGTTTGAATGTATGAATTAACAGAAACAAATTTAACTCTTGTATGGAGTGCAATCACCTTTATTTCGGCTACCTGGCAGAGCATCTCAGTTACAATACCAGAACTGACAACAAACAGTGAGCCTGCTCTACATGAATATATCCATTCATAAAGAGAGTAGCTCTGATTGGATCGCCCCCCAACTTATCCCACCACCACAAAGCCAAGGCAGCTGTGATTGGATGTCCCTCTTAACTCATCCAACCTTTCCACACAACCAAAGTACCTGTGATTAGATATATTCCTTACTTCCTAACGCGTTTGGCCTCAAACATTCAACAGGAAGTCATGTAATGCCGAAACGCATTGAAGTTTGTGTGTAAGGTCTACGTGACGATGCTGTTAAAATAAAAGCATTTTAATAGTATATAAAAGGGTGCCTTGGAGTCTTTCATTCTTAATTCAATGACTTTGTGAATCCCATTCCAAAAAGCACCTCACACAAACTTTTTTTGAGTCCAGGTAGCACTCCTTTCCCTTTTTCTTTTGAATACTTATTGCATTATTTTGGGATAAAAGATGATGGTTTTCCTGTATTTACATATAGAACTGCTTGACACACCCAATTTAAGAGACAGATGCATTGGAGAAACAGGGTCCATTGAAAAGCTAAAGTCAAACTCCCACACACTGTCTAACTTGCAAGCAATTCATTTATGTGCAACATTTCAGTTTCAGACCTCCATCAAGAAAAATTTTATGTTCATCTGTTCATTTGTTGATGCAGATATGATATAATATTATCATGATGAGGAGTGGCCACAGATGTGGTGGTTTTCCTGTACTGTAATGTTAATTTCTGAAGAACTTCAGAATGTAACCAAAAATGTTTGTGTATCAGTGGAAAATAGTGAATCTCAAAAACTGGCCTATCTCACAATGTTATCAAACCCTTTAAAATATTCTTGCATCTGGATTCAGATCACTGCCAAAATCCAATCACTTCCTACTCGTGTCATGACATACATTCTTCAAAACCTGTTAAATAAGCTCTAATTTTTTGGGTGCGTGTTATACACCAGTACAAGCAAAATATTTTTTTTGTACTATATTTCGTCTCGCCAACATCACGATTGCAACACATCTGATACAAAAAGCTGAAATATTCTCCTTCTCTGCAAAGACACATGCAAACACAGGGCGCTGCCATCTTGTGAGCAAGGGGACGTAAAATAGCTGCGCTGTGATTGGTCAAAGACATTGCCATGTTGATAGCTGCTCTCTGATTGGTTGGTACACTACGACTGAGCGTGCTTGGGCAGAAATCAAGTAATTGCGCATGCGTGAAGCAAAAGGTGTTTCCGCATCTGTTTGAGAGAGAGAACATGTATTTGTTGTGGAAATACTGAAATTTCATTGATTAAAACTTTGAATAAAGGTAATTTTCGAGTTGTCTGAGAGATTAAGGTTTGGGCAAAATTTGGGTGCGTGTTGTATTGGAGTACAGTGTTTTTCAGGCAAAAATCATGAAAATATGGGGTGTGTGTTATAATCAAGTGCGTGTTATAGTATGCAGATGCAGGGATTGTATTACAATATGACCTAAATATAGATTTTTATGTCATTTGTATTCTGTCATTTATAAGATTTGTTCCATTTAAGGTCAGAACTGTAACATACTTTATTACATAAATGTGATTTGTTGAAAATTCTATGAATTTGTGTTAGAATTTTTAATCAAGGTTGTGGTGAGTCCTTAGACTAGATTAGGTGGGAACCTAATAAAGAACACAGATGGTATGCCATGGTTTATACCAAAGAGACGAAAATCTATTAAACATTGAGGAAGGAATAATGTAAAGATATTACTTGATCAATAACAAAAACTGCAGTGACTTTTGTATCAGCTGTCTCCAGTCTTTTGTAATGTTTGAGTGATTCTAACTATTCCAGCCTGCTTGTCTTCACCCTGTGGAGGTACAAATGAGGTAGAGCTCCTAAAATGAGATTTCAACTTGCAGAACACATAATTGGTAAAATCCAATATTCAATCCAATCCCTGATGAAATCAAACTCCGGATGGCTGAAGCTGCACCCCAGAGAATATTATCCTGGATAAAAAGATAAATCTATCTGTGCTGACCAAGTTTCTCTGTCACAAATATATACTCAGAACTTTTTAAGAGATAAGTTAATTTATTCTTTAGGTCACTTTTAACATTTGTATTATATCATAATCAAGTTAGTTTCAGTAAAAGTATAACAAGAGAACTCGAGGTGTGTTTTCTTAAAAGTAAAAGCTTCAGAACCACCAGCACACATCATTCAGTAAATGGAAACATTATTCTCTTTCTCTCTGGTAGGTATGTTGACTGACAAGACAGATTTACCGATAGAGGACGAAGAGGACGAGAGGAACCTGAACTACAATCCTCCTGCTCAGAAGTCACTGGAGGAGATTCAGGAACTGGACAAAGATGATCAGAGTCTGGTCAAGTACAAGCAGACCCTGCTGGGGACGTTACCTATTACACCAGGTGCATTTATATATCATTCTGGGCAGTGACCTTTAACTTTAAGAGCTAAAGTGTTGTCATTCCTTTATATATTTACAAGTCATGTCAGAAAAGTAAAAGTGGTGGGAGTGGTGTGAATGTTCTGCCACACACTTCACCATAATCCAGACTTAAAGGTTCCTTATTTCACTCCTTATCAACAGGTTTAAACTCATCTCAGATGTTCCCAAAACAGCTGTCATGTTTAGACTTTGGCACGCATGTAAACCCCTCTGTTTCAGCCCTGCTTAGAACAGGCTGTTTTAGTGTAAACCCTTTACAAGCAGTGCCTGACCGTACCCCTCTCAAGAACTGGATTTGACTCAGGCTTTCTAGCTCTGTGCTCTAGTGTTTACTGTAGCTGCACAGATATGTGTAGACATGTTCCTTTCACTGGAGCCAGCTGTGGGCCAGGCAAACACCTGGCTCTGAAGTCTCTCTCATCTTGGGGAGGTAGTATATCCTGTTATGATGTAATAAGGATAAAATGTTGGAACATGCATTACCTGGAAGTTAGAGCAAGCAACAACCGAAAAGGAAGGATTTTTTGGATGTTAAGGGAGTTTGTAGAATGGCCAGGGACATGTATTTTTGAATAAATATAATTTAAGCCATTTTTAATATAAGATCCTTAAGTAGGGTATTACATTTTTTTTAATCATCAGTCAAAAGTCTTAGTTGACAACTGTTAATGTAGCTTTATTTCTAATTTTCCATAGAGGTACGGCACACTTGCAAAAACAAAAATGCTGCAGGTACAACTTAAAAATGGATAAATCAGTCCAATGTTAGACTTCTGTTGATTCCTGCTCCCACAATAGGGCCCCTGGTTGGTTCTAGAACGTCTAAACACATCGTCATTACTAAGTCAAAACTTGAGTTATATCCAGCTTTGTCATTTTTGCAAAGTTTTTTACATTCTTTTACTTCAGAGGGCCACACAGACCAGTGAGCATCTTTGTCAATGTACTTTTTATGTATTTGTCTCTAACATACCGTGGTTGTTCCTTTTTTTAATGAATATACGAGGTGTGTCAGAAAAGTCCCAGGACTGGTGTCACAAAAGATTTATTAAGAACACAAACTACATGTTTTCCCCTTTGAAGTAATCCCCTGGAGTCTAATGCACTTTCCCATCCTTCTCTGCCACGCTTTCATGCACTCCTGGAAGGATTTTTCCGGGATCCCCCGCAGCTCCGTCGTCACGGCCTTTTTGATGTCGTCCACGTCTTCAAAATGGGTCCCCTTGATGACCCTCTTGAGCTTGGGGAAGAGAAAAAAAATCACACGGAGCCAGGTCGGGTGAGTAAGGAGGTTGCTCCAGCACGGCGATGTTCTTCTCGGCCAGGAACTGTCGGATGCTCAGGGCATCGTGAGCAGGCGCGCTGTCATGGTGAAGCAGCCACGACTTGTCCTGCCACAACTCTAGCCTCTTCTCGCGCACTGAACGAAGCAAACCTTCTGTCACACCAGTCCTGGAACTTCTCTGACACACCTCATACATGGTTTTATTAATGGAAAAATTGGTTTAAAAATTAGACATAGTAATGTAGATTGGCTGAGGAGAGTCATATGTCTTGACTTGCAGCCACAATCTTTTACCAGGGAGACTTTTCCAATGTCCTGAAAACAGCTGTACGGGTCAATACCCACCAGTTGAGAACCACTGGTGTAGTGCAAGTGTAGCAAGCTCAGTTTGGTGATAGCTAACAACAGTAATACAAAATTCTGGTTATAAAGAGTCAGTTCTGCAGCAACTACACTTGCCAGTCTGTTTTCAAATTGATCCAGTATCTAACCTAAGCTGAGCTAACTGTCTCAATAAAAAACAGATTTAAGTTTATTAGACAAATATTTAGTCTTATTGTGTCTTAAAATCACTACAAACAGATACAAGAAAAATAAATTATGAAAACTATAATAACCAAGTTGTCATTTTTCTGCAGACCTCTCTGTGCCTAATGTTCAGGTGACCAGACTAACCCTGCTGTGCGACTCCGCTCCTGGACCAATCACCATGGACCTGACAGGTATGCTATCTGTGAACTCTCTATAATATTCATATCTGTACTTGAATATTAATCATCTGGTGCTGGTTATCCTTGTGACATAAAATCAGAGATTGTCTCCAGAGCGATGCGCTTATCCATGACATGCAGCATCTGATGTGAGGACAAACTGCAGTGGGTGTGTCCGTGCCGAAGAGAGAGAGAGGGAGAGGGCTAAATGTTTGCTTAGTAGGCAGTATTGACCTCTTGCCCTGGGATGAAGCAAGGTGGCGTGCTGGAGAGTGAGGTGGCTGTGTGTGTTTGTGTGTGTGTGCTGTGCATGGTAATCAGATGCCTACAAGAGATTATGTCGTTGCTCTAGAGGACAAAGTTGAGTATGTCATCAATTTTGTGAGTGTGAAAGAAAGAGAGAGAGAGAGCAGCTCACCTTCACCTTTCATTGACTTGACTTGTGTGTCAGGATGTTGTTGATAAATGGGTTAAAATGTGTGAGTGGTCCGAGGGTCTCTGTGTTTCTACGTGTTTTGCTGTGTTTGTAATTGTTGTGAAGTAACCAGTTTTAAAAGACACAAAGAGCATCCTTGCAGAAAAAAGAGGCACTTTTTAGGGTTGAAGAAATGGTACTGACTCATTGTTAGGGCTGAACGATTTTTTGTTTTTGGATCGAAATCGCAATTTCAGACAACGCAACCATGTGATCGCCAAAGCTGCCTTTTTTTGCAGCGCTCCTGACTGACCCAGGATCTGTTGTGTCAACTACTTTTACGCATACTATTTGATAGATTTGCAGGCAGTTTGCATTTACGGAAGTGCTGGTGAGCAGGTCAACAATACAAAGCCTCTGATTAGGAGTAGAAGTTGGAGCATCCCTTAAATGATGAAAACAGATTATTTATCCTCAATATTAGATGATGAAAAATGTGTTATGTGCTTTTGATCATTGATTTCCTTACTGTTGTCTATATTGTAAACATAGTGAATGTTGCTCTGAGGTTTGATTTGAAGAAAATCGTGAATTGAATGGAAATTGCAATATGTGCCAGAAAAAATCATTCAGCCCTACTCCCTGCCTTTGCAGAATTCAAAGACCCCTCTTTGATTGGTGGGCATGTTTAAGTGTAAGAGGCCCGCCACACGGAGACGAGTTTAGCCTCAAAAGTTTATATCGTATGGGCGTTTCATCAGCACAGATCCAGTGTTTTGGAAGCCTGAAAATGCACACAATTGAAAACAGGTCCTGAAGTGCATGGTTCTGTTTACAACAAATACCCACATTTTCTGAAACAATGATCTCATAGCCCTGCCTCTCCCGTAAACTGCATGCGCTAAGCCTGACAACAATAGAAACAATGGCAGAATACAGCGTCTTGTACAGGCTGCAGAAGCTACTGAGCTGGTTTTGACTTTTACATCCTATATATATATATATATATATATATATATATATTTTTTTTTTTTTTTTTTTTTTACATACATAAATACATATATATATATTCCAGGTAAAGATACGGCAGCTGGAGGACCCTTCTTTTATAGGTAGACATGTACATTTGCAAGTTCCCACAATAATCTTAAAATATTTTTTAACACTGTACAAATATGACCAAAAATCTCTACTGTTTCATTTTCTTTCTTAGACAGCCAGAAACCGAAGGCCCCCACACAGTCAGTGTAGCTTAACAGTCCCCACTTAGTGTTGCAAGAAAGAGTGTGCGTGCCAGTATTTTTAACCTCACAGAAGGCACTGATTTTTCTTTGTCTGAGGATTCCCCTGCCTGTTGCCCACACACAGACACACATTCACAAAACTCAAGACAAAATCACAGACTGCTGAAAGCAAAGGTCGTGTGGTTGCTAGGAGATACTGACTTTCACTCTGATTCAAACGCACAGATAGAAAGTGTGTGAGGGTGTAATGGATGATCTGCTGAATCCACAAAATGGTAAAAGTCTGCTCTTCCCACTCTCCAGACAGATCCAAGGCCTTCAGATCTGGTTTCAATCATTGATGATGAAGGGGGAGAAGAAACAGATGGAAAATCAGTTGAATAATGTCCTGTTAAACATGAGTGAAACTCATTTCTGGCCGAGGGACCAAGACAGTGGCTCCCAAAGGGTCTGCAGTGATGTGCCTTCAGGCAAATGGAGGCGTGCTGTGGGAATTCATATGACAATGTTCTGCTTTAACAACCATACAACAACTAATACATTAGATATTAATCACACACATGAGGATTTTAAATCTGAACCAATTCTGAAACTGAGAGAGACCCCACACATGGGGACTTGGACAGATCCAACAGTTTTGCTCTTATTGTGTGTTGTGCTACAGGATGATGAACTCAGCACGTCACACGCTAACCGACTCATTCGCCAACAGCCACAGTCTCTTCTCTTGCAACACATTATCTTGAGCTGTCAAATACAAACATGCCAGACAACAAGCAGGACAAATTAATGATGGCAGCACAAGCACTCAATAAGCATTTGGAACTGAGGACTCGAAGTGTTGAAGCTTTGCAGGTAGAATTCTTTCCCACTCTTGCTTGATATACGACTTCAGTTGCTCAGCAGTGCAGAGTCTCCATTGTCATAATTTGGGCTTGATAATGCTCCACATATTTTTAATGGGAGACTAGGACTTGCACTCTTTCCTATGAAGCCACTCTGTTGTACCAGAATTGTGTTGTGCAGAATGAGGCTTGGCATAGTCTTCCTGAAACAAGCAGGGATGTCCCTGAAAAAGACTAACCTGACACGCCAGATGGACAGTTCCATATATCCACCAAGGAAATATTTCACTGGTCCATCTGGAGAAGAGCCCATAGGAAATGTTTTCAGGGGCAGAACCTTCAAAAACAACAGCAGCTGGTGATTGGACGATCGTTCTGCCAGTCACAGTCATCACAGACCAATCCATATCAAGCCACAGTACGATGTAGCAGCTAAACCCTGTTGTTGCTTAAACTACGTTTCAGTCCTTAGACTGTCATCTTACGTTAAATGATACCACACAGATGTATCATTTACCACTTATATGTGACATGAACCTCGTCAACGACAATCCCCACCAAGTTCTCCCGGTAAACTTCTGAGGAGAGCATACATCAGGTATCATTGAGTAGGGCTGTCACCTTATCTTCGATATTCGAATAACCGTTCCAATATGAGGATAAATGTCCATAACCGAATAGGCACATCAGGGCGCCTGGAGCAGTGGACCGTTTCATGCAACAGAGGGCGCTCTCAGCGCAGCTTGACCCTCAGCCACATAGGCTGCTCTCAAATAACCGAATATCTTCGGTTATTTGGGCGTATATTCGAAAACTGTTGGAGTTTCATTTTTAGGAAAAGTGACAGCCTTATCATTGAGTAACCATGACTACCATAGATTAACCGGTATCATCTACGGAGGATTTCCGCATCTTACCCGGTTTCCCAGCAGTGATCCCGGTCAGGAGAAGAGCAAAAACATGATTTCCTGTAAGACAAGCTTTAAGTGATGTTCTTTGCTCCTCTTTTAAAGAAGAAATTGAATCAGTTTCTGATGAAACCACAGACATTGCTGCATCCACGAAGGCCGCTTCAGAGTCTGCCATTGTTTGCAAACATGCAGTCACTTCCTGTTGTCGTCACGCCTTCAGTTGCCTCTCTTCCCTGATTGGGCCGTCTGGATTTTGGCTAATGAAGTCATAAGAGTTTGGAGCTTGGCAAGATGGATCTGTGTGATTTCAGACAATGAATCAGGCAGGCCCATCTGCACTGCAAGATTTGAAAAAGACATCACCAAAAATAATTGAAAATGTGGACCCGTTGGACCACAGCATACTTTGCATCAGTCCACCTCAAATGAGCTCGGGCTCAGAGAAGCCAGAAGCGTTTCTGGGTGGTGTTGATAAATGGCTTTTGATTTGTATGGTAGAGCTCTAACTTGCACTTGCAGATGTAGAGATGAATTGTGTTAACTGTCATTTCCCAAGTGTTCCTCACCAATATCAATATCTCAGTATCATCTTTTGATGATATTATGGACTGTAAATGATGAAATCCCTGAATTACTTGCAATTGTACTTTATGAAACGTTCTTAAACTGTTGGACTATTTTCCCATTCTTGCCTGTGATAACCAGTCACGACACTCACCTGTTTCCAGTTAACCTGTTCACCTGTGCAGTGCTCCAAACAGGTGTTTTTATGAACGTCCTAAACTTTCACAGTCTTATGTTGCACTTGTCCCAGCTTAATTGCAATGTGTTGCAGGCATCAAATTCAAAATGAGTGAATATTAAAAAAAAAAAAAAAAGTTCATCAGTTTGTGTTCAAGTGAATATAGGTTAGAAATGACTGAAGACAGAAAATTCTACATTTTCAGAAAAAATATGAAAATCAACAAATTTTAAATTATTGAATAATTTAAATTGATATAGTATATATTATAAAGCTGTCAGATTCACTAGGCATTGATAGATACAAATAACCATGAAGTGAACAAAAGGTATAATTATGTTATAATTTTAAGATGCTGTAAAATTCCATGCTGATTTGGCTTATTTGTAGTTTTACCTTGTGTGAAAAGAATAAAATAAAATAAAACTACTTGGATGAGATGTAGAGTAATTGGGTTACATAAAGATTTTATGCTTGAAGCTTAGTTTACTCTAGTCAAGTGCTTATTTGCGAGGATGCTTTGCCATTTTAGTTCACTACAAATGAATTCAGCCATGTCCCAATAAATAAAAATAGCTGTTAGATGCATCACTCTTATGAAAGAGTCTGATAATCAGTATTTACTTTGCTCTTTGGCAGTGCTACAAAAATGGGTAACTGCAGGGGTATTTTTTATTGTTAATATACAATGAAACAGAAGACATTAAGTGCAGAGTACACATTCATATAGCAGCACTAAAAAGGAAAGGAGAACTTGCTTAATGCTGTGTTAGAGAAAATTACCCTTAATCATTAATCTATTGAGCAGCAGTGTAATAATCCGCCGTGCCGCTGTATCATGTTACAGTCCGATAGCCGAGCAGGCACCAGGCTTGACGTGAAATGGACTTTCCATCCGAGGCTGAATGCATTAGAGAGCTCATTATACACTGAACGCTCCCTGTTACTATTGCTGTAGGAGCTCTGAGTGATAATGGGCATTTACTGCTGTGTGTTTGAAAGACGGAGAAGAAAAGGAGGGGGAATACAGGTCAGGTACAAAATGATGTGGTAGAGAGGATTGTACCACACTTTGCTTGACTTGCTGTTCTTTCAAAGAGCCGTAAACTGTATGAGTTTCTCTGGACAAATGTCTCAACCTTAACTTCTTACCCTCTCTCTCTTGTGCTTTCACGGGGTGTGAACTCTCTGCTGTGAAACTCTGACTACGGGTCAACGCAAGCAACAGCAGGGCAGCTGGTGCTATAAGGGACTTCATTCATTGATTTGGTTGATAGATCTACTTAGGTCTGGGCAAGAAATCGATTAAATGGATAAATTCAAATTAAGTTCTGCAGAAGATTTAAGAATAAAAAATTGGGATTTTTTTCTTGACCTATTCCAATCATAAGTTGTTGCAATGTTTGCAAATCTAAACACTGAAAATTCACAGGCGCTGTCAGATTTTGAACAAGCACTTTTAATGGCTTGTAATTGTTTTTTAAATGAGATTACATTTTGTTTCATGTTACTATATTGTGAAAATAGCTCAGCTTTCAGTGTTTATATAGACAAACCTGCCTACGTTTCAGCTACATAATAGACATTTTATGACACATGCTTTAACTTAAAGAGAGAAATTCTGTTTGGTTTGGTAATACATTTTGACAACATAAAGGCAAAACTTGATTCACGGCATTCTTTTGTCAGTTGGATGTTTTTTTTTTTCCAAGAGGGAAAAAATAGTATATAATAGTATATGTAATATAATCATGAATCGAGTGTTGTGGAATAAAATTGGGGATTTTATTCTACAGGCCAAATCTTCCAGCCCTAAATCTACCTCAGTAGATGCTGTGTTCTTGCAGATGTAGATGTAGATTTAAGCCCTGTCCACACAGAGATGAAAACACTTTTGTATTGTAACCTTTCTCTGTAAAGACGGCATTGTTTCAAGAAATGCATCCATCCACACAAAACCACTGAAAACACTGTAGTATATATAACAGGCCTGTAAGTGGCGCTGTAACGCTGACATACACTAAAGCCAGAGAAGACATGGAGCATACACTTACATCATGAGAAATGTCAACAAACACTGGCGTCTGCTGTTCTCTGTGACCTCTTGTTGCTCACAGTGCTAATCGAGGAGCAGAAGATTTTGCTGTAAAAGCCAAAACGAGCTCAGAAGCTTCTGCAGCATGAGCGCAACACTGTATTCCACCATCGTTTCTGTTGTTGTCAGTGTTCGCGCATGTAGTTTAAGCAAGAGACGCCTGAAACACCGTATCCATGTGGACAAAATGGTACCAGAGAAAAAGTATCATTATCACAATAATGCAGTGTTTCTCAAATAGTGGGCTAGTTTTGTGAGGAAAAATGTGACATTTTACTTTCAGATCATATCACCAAGTCCTAGAATGATAGTTGGAATATTATTCATAATTTATGTGTGGATATAACAAAGGCAAATAAATTCTATTGATTTTCTTTGTTTGCACACTAATACTTAATGAAGAAAATAGTATTGACGTGTTTTGATTGATTGAGATAAATCTTGAAGGGGGGGGCATGACAGAAAGTAACTGGGAACCACTGCAATAACAAAAAAACATTTTAGGTACAAGAAACATTCAGTTCCATGCAACTTATTCTCAAGCTATATAATAAACATAAACACTTTACATTTCTAAGGTTTGACACAACCTTTTGCATGGTGATAAAGTGTTTGTCACAGTCTGTGACCTACTGCCAGATGCCTCTGCACCGAGGCATATCCTTTAGTATTACACTTGTGTTCCAGTGCCCTAAATGTAAGCACAGACTTTGTTAAACTTTCATGTTCCCAGGGGTTCAGGGTTACTACAGCGGAGCACGCATGTTGCTCTGCATTTAGTCACACACACTTTCCTGCATGTTCACCACTCATCTTTGCCCCACATTTTTATTACATTAGTTATGTCACTAACACTGCATATGATCATTTTAGGGGTAAATTGGGCATGAAATGGATGCAATAATGAGAGAATATAATTTGATGCTTGCCTGAGCCTGAAGAAAGGAAGAGGGGGAAAGGGGATAATCTCCAGCTTGTACCGTAACTTAATTACAGTTGTCTCATTAAAACATTTGACTTGTTTTAAGCTAAAACTATATTTGGAATTTTTATTTCATACAAGATGCAATGCTGTTTTTGTGAGCTGTTAAGACTTTTTACAAGACCTTGATTTCAGTCTGTTTTTAGGCTACAAAACAGCTTTTATCTCTTTAGACATGAAAACCCACAACAATTCTTTTTTTCTACTGGTACCAATTCCAGTTATATTGGTCCTTTTCCATTTGTGGCATCTGCTAAACTTGGCTCAGCTCTGCACAGTTTGGATACTGTCTGCTCCATTTTCCATTACAGTACCTCTTTGAGGTAAACGGGATCACCAGAGTGCTTCTGCGCAAAGCTACAGTGGCCTCCTCACAATGGAGAAAACAGAGGCGATAGAGCTGCCAGCCCCTTTTGTGGCTTTTTGTAAAATTTAGGAAATTGATTTTGTCCAAAGACGGTTACAAGCAGCGAAACAACATGGTATTTAAGCAGAGGAGAGTTTGGGAAGTCATACAGCACCCCAGAGCCAACAATTGTATTAGCATATTATCTTACATTGTGTTTTGTAGTTTAAGCTGGTTTATTGGTTTATCAATCTACCCTTAAGTTTGCAACATAACCCAATAAAAGGACCACAAAACTTATCCTAGTCAAGCCAACAACATGCTTCTACGAACTCTGTTCCAGAATTAGTTGATTAATGTAAGTTTAGTGAACATAATATCTTCTATCCTGCCTGTTTGAAGTTGTATTTCAACATTTGATCACTATTTTAACTAACCTAAGCTATGATGCTTTCAGTTCGTTTGTGTTTACTGTGTTCACCAGAGGAATCTACATTTGGACACCCATTTTAGTTGAGAATATCTGAAAACCTTGAGTCATGAGGTTTTCAATGGTGTTTTTTTTAGGAAATCCTGAGCCATTAGACCTAAACCTTTAGCAGGGCAAAAGGAGCCATAGAAACTGTTGTTTTAGATAATTTTCTATGCCATCTTTCTATTGTTTCTCTGTGGCATTAGCACAAAGAAATAAAAGAATGTGAGTTTTTAATCTAAATAAATTCAAGAGCAGGAAAAGAACTTAGAATTCCATTTGAAGGGTGTGTATCGCCAAAGTTTAGGGATCTTACCAGGGTTGCTTTGAGTGGATGAGGATGACTGATCTCTCTTGCCCCCTGTTCAACTCTACCTACTTTGTCTCCACTATCAGTAAAGGCAAAGATGCCAAAAATAACTTAATAAAACAAAGGTCCCATATTTTCCTTTCAACAAGTTTGCACTGGTCCCAGATGTTTTTTTAGCATGTATTTTAAATTTAGCTTAAAACCCCTTCCAGATATGTGATTTTGGCACGCTTACAAACCCCTCTGTTTCAGCCCTGCACAGAACAGGTTGTTTCATTGTAATCCTTATGTGCTGTTTCCAGCCACGCCCTTCTCAGGAAGTGGATTTCAGCTTTCAGTGTTGAGCTCTCATGTTAACTTTGGTTGCACAGACATGCCAAGACAAGTTCCTTCCACTGGACCTGCATGTGGGATAAACAAATAACAAACTCGGGTGCCTTCTTTCATACTAATGTCATTAAGGCAAGATTTTTAACCCACTGTTTGAGCTCATATTTTCTGAAGGGTGGAGCAAGCAACACAAGAAGAGTGTTTTTTCATGTTGAGGTAAGAGGGGAGGCTGTTGATGGTATACTAATACCTCTAAGCTAGCTATTCATTTATAATAAAAAACTTAATTACCTGAAGTAGGTCATGTTTTTGGCAACATTTGATGGTTTGTCTGTCTGTTCATCTGTGAGCAAGATAACTCAAAAAAGTCCTCAGCAGACTATGATGAAATTTTCTGGATGCCAATCCAGGAATTTTTTTAAAGATTTGTTAACATCGCTGGATAGTTTTCTGCAGATTGGCAAATAATTAAAAATCTTCTGAAGGGATTTTTTAATCAAATTAAGGGAATATTGGTTTTGGTGCAAGGGAGAAGTGAGTAGAGTTTGGTGGTGATCCAAAGAGGATCCAGGAATTTTTGAAAGGATTTTTTAACATTATGTGATAGGCTGGCTTTCCACATTCCTGATAACAAGCCAGCTAAGAATATCAGAAATGCCTTGGCGCATGTTTTGCTCTCGGAGCACTTCTTGTCAGACAGTTGCTTGTGCACTTTTACAATAGATAATTCATTTCCTTTTTCCAGACATGCTCTGAGGCTTCCAAGCAGATGTACAATCACTAATTTCCTTCTGTAGGGAGGGAGCTATTTTAAGACACAAAATTGAACAAAATCAACTTTTTGGCTTTCATTTATTTCCAAATACAATTAAAGTAATCCAATATGAGGTAACTGGCATTTTTCATGTACTTGTTTTCACTGTATTTTGTTTTTTCTGGCTTCAGTGCAATGTAATTATTTATTTGGATCTCTATTTGCCAATTCTAAAAGATGTAACTATTCTTCCCTGGCGTTCACGACACCATAAATCAGCTCAAATTACATTATTCAAACCCCAGACATAATGCAAAATGAAAGTGATGTTGGCAATTATGAGATCAAAAATCAAAAACAACTGAAGTAAAATAGCAACAAAAAGGACCAAGCTAAACCTAATGACATCATCCAGGTAGTCTCTATATGACTGTGTGGTGTGAGCTTCAGCCGGGTTTGCGGGGGCTGGATTGTGCACCCTGGCGTGCACACTTGCATGAGAATAAACTGTGTGCTTGTGTGTGTGTGTGTGTGTGTGGGGGTGTGTGTGTGTGTGGGGTGTGAGGGGATCAGGTAGACAACACTCCACACTGACCTATTTTCTCAGTCAGACGCTCCCACCGGAGGCCGGCATCTCTGTTTTTTCTCTCTTCCCTCCTTCGTCTCCTGAGACAAGAGACGGGAGAGGAGAGGAATACAAAGGAGAAAAAGGGTGGGGGGTGCACTATAGTTCTTAGAGTGAGGAGAACTGAATGAAATGAGACGGAGAAAGACTCAGAGGAGGGAAGATGTCCATCATATGGAAACATTCTGTGACGCTGTGTTGTTGAGTGCCAGGGCGAGAGGCCTCGTGTTTTTGGATTGTCCGTTCATCTGTTTGTCCAGGACATTTTTCTAAAAGTAATACATGTGTAGACATTCACACGTTCAAAGTAAAGTATTCAATCAAAGATTAACCGATGGTTGTCTTAGGTCAAAGATCAGATGTCAAAGTCATACGGCCTCATGATTATCCCTTACCTGAAACCTGATGTCTCAGAAACTTTCAGAAAGAATTTTCTGACTTTGGACAAAAGTCAATCCTGACTCAAGAATAAACTGATTACATTTTGGCAGCTTTTAAAAATGTATTCACGATTATGCAGAGAAGAAAATGGTAAAAAAAAAAAAAAAAGTGTAATAATTTTGTGTAAGTCATGTGTCCATACAGTATATGTGTCAACACAAGTGTGCAGACAAACCAGTAACAAAAGTGCATCTCAATCTATAAATATACATACATGCACATATACACATATGCCTACCTGTCCAGAATTATATACTCCCCCATATATACACACTGTGTAAAAGATGTATATGATTATAATAGTAAAACAATGATAAATATAAGAACAATAATAATGGAACTTAAAAAATATATATGTATAAATTAAAAAAAGAAAATAAATATAGAAAAAAATACATACAATGATGAAATAAATAAATAAAACAAAAAAAGAATTTAATAAACAGATAAATAAATAAATAACAAGGGTGAAAATAAACATAAAGCATGTCAATGAGCTAGTAATTGTTTAGCGGTACTTCCATGTCAAAGTTCTATCAGCTATACTCCTCAAGTTAAAGATTTGTTCATTATTTTTGAAATGATTATGTAAATTATATAAATCTGTCCACTGTCCACTCTGACTCCTGATGGACTGGTTTAAGGGGAGCAAGATAAAGGTAATTTTATGTCAAATCCTGAGAAGCAATATTTTTAAAATTCACAGAACTTTTGCCAAGTTTTATGCAACCAACATTTGGATTTGATTGTGAACTTATTGGATCTAGAAGGTCAAAAGTAAGCATGACCCTGAATATTAATAATAATATATTTATTTATCAAATTGACAGATACACACTTAGAAAAGTCTTTAGTCAAAAGATAAGTACAAAACATGAGCTTGCACCATTAAAGATTTCTACAATTCACAAATACCACAGAAAACACTGAAGCCCTCCTCTTGACTCCTCAGGTGGTGCTTTCACTTTAACATTTGCAGGGGCATAAAAACGCCTGTGATATTTCCAGTTTCACTCAAATGACAGATATGTTTGATTTTATGATATTGTTTAAAGTGTTTGGTGCAGCGTTGTAACTCCCCCACACCACAGACAGTCATCAGGAGCAGAAATTTTGATTGGCAAGAGCGGCACACAGTCTTTTGGCTTTCACGTCTATAAATGTGTTTATTTTTAACACATGTGACACCAGTGGGAATCAAATCTACAGCCTGGTACCATACATCTTTGAGGGAGTGATAATCACCAGTTTCAGCTCCTTTTTTTGTGGGTCATTTCCATTCCTTACTTGTCCGTCTTTTTTCTCTTCCTTTCCTCACATCCCTGCTGTGTGTTTTATTCACCCTCCTCCTCCTCTATCTCCTTCATCTCCTCTCCTCCTTCCTCTTGTCTGTCCATTAGAAAGCACTCAGGACTGGTTTAAATTGAGATTTAAGCTGATTAAGCGGTAGATATGTTTCTGAATGTGATGTGCTTTTACAACAGCTTTTTACAACGGCCTGGATGCTTTCTAACCTCCTTTAGCATGAACTCGTTTAACTCGACTGCATGACATGATTTTATTGTATGAAAACCAGGAACACTAAATGGGCATGTCAGGGCTGTGCTAATTTCTTGAAGACTATGACGGACTGAAAACAGCGAGCTGATCACTATATGGTCAGGATTTTCAAATCATTTCAGCTGGACAAAATCCCCCAAAAAAGAAACATTTAATGCTTTATAAACCTCAAGAATAATAACTCTGAACAGTCGGTATAATTTATAAAAACTTCAAGGGATACGCCAATTTTTTTGTCCTTTTCATGTCTTATCCCACTTCCAAGTCCATGACAAGCAGATGGACGCCTTTCTTTCGGCTTTGTGTGCAGTGACAAGGAAGAGACAGGCAGAGCTCGCCCACAGCTAATTAGCTTAGCTCAAACACTGGAAGTCACTGGGTAGTGTTAGCCTGCATCTGCCTAAAGTCATCAGATCAACTCTTCAGCAACTCGAAACAGTCCTGTGTGCTTGTAACTCATTTTCATATGTTGTTTCCTACTATCATGGTTTAATGTAACATAACGCAATAAAAAAAATGAGTCACAAAAACACACTGGACTGTTTGGTGTTGCTAAAGTGTTTATCTGATGACTGTAGGCAGAGGCAGACTAACACTACCCACTGGCACCCAGTGTTTGGGCTAAGCTACTTAGCGGTGGGCTAGCTTTGCCCATCTCTTCCTTGTTACTGCACGCACAGTCGAAAGAATGGAGTCTATCGGCTTGTTATGGACTCAGGAGTGAGGCAAGACATGAGAACAACGAAAATGTTGGCGCATCCTTATCATGTATGAGAGTACAATATTTATGATCATTGTGACGCTTGGATTGGATGATGGCCTGTTACCTAAGATGAGCTACATGAGTGTGACACTCTGCTGTCTGTGGAGGTTTGTATATGTTGATGCCTCACTACAGGAAGCACACTTCACGCCATGACCAAGTCACTAGTTATGGTGGTCTCCCCTGCTCAGCCCTCACTTGGTACTTAGTGTTAGATGTTAGGCAGTAATAAGTTACTTGTAATCTATGGTGTGGTGTCAGTGGTGTCTGATGGTGTTCTAAAGGCCCATTTATGCTCAACATTAAATACAGATCCTGATACGGATGGAGCCTTCTTTCTGTGCTCTGCGTTAATTTCGTCCATATTTCTGCACTTTTCCATAAAGCTTACGGACCAAACGGAGCAGTAGCACTGGAAACCATGGGGGCAGTATTGCTGTTGCTACCCAATACGTAGCTCTAGTGAGACACGAAGAAGAAATAATAATGGCGGAACTTTTTGAAGAGAAACTCTGTGAGTTAGTTAGAAATTACAAACATCCGTTTGATGTTGCTTCGCCTGGACACCGGGACAAACAAATGCAAAAAACAGCTGGGAGATATCAGTTGGTCGGTAGCGAAGGAGAAGTGGAGGTCTGTATGAGACAGATTTGTTTGAGCCCCCCTGGTGGATGCATTGGTTAACAGCAACGCCAGCGGAAAGGACGCATGGAAGTATGTGAGCAGTGACGGTAATGTCGTTTGAAAAGGACGTGTACATTTTTGTACGTTGAGGGAGTATAAATGGGCCTTAATAGTGCACTCAGTTGGTAATAAGAAGGTTGCAGGTTTGAGCCCAGCTTTGGCTGTCACATGTTGATTTGTCCTTGGGCAAGACACTTGACCCTAAACTGCTCCCACTGCTGCATCAACACTGTGTAATTGAGTATGAAAGGGTGCAGAAATGGTAGCAAAACCTGATGGAAAACTGATATGGATACTCCGACAATCGGTGTGAGAGTGAGTGGGTGTGAAGCTGTTTTAAGTAGTCAAAGTGACTAGAAAGGCGCCATGCCCAAGTCCATAGTGTGAGAGCTCATCATTTCTATAACAGTAAGAATATTGCAGTTACTATTGAAAGCAGAGAACTTTTATTAATCATACAGCCACATTAAGCTTGTTCTCATTGTTTGTAGGATGTTCTTAACTTGAAAATGGTATTTTCTCACGGTTAAATATCCATTCATCCATTATTTGTACCACTTTTCCCTTTTGGGGTCATGGGGGGGTCAGAGCCTATCCCAGACATTGGGCGAGAGGGTGGGCACACCCTGGTACCAGTCACCATCTAATTGCGGGGCCACATAGAGAGACTGACAACCATTCACTCTCACACTCATACCTAAGTGCATTTTTGAAGTCACAAATTAATCTAATGAGTATGTTTTTGATCTGTGGGAGGAAGCCGGAGTGCCCGGAGAGAACCCACACATTATTCCCGGTCTTATCGGCAGAGCATCACAGGACTCAGCAGCATCAACAGCTTCAACTCCAGCTCATTGAAGCAGGGAATCTATACTTTTCTATCACTTGATCTTCCACTTCTACAAAGCATTCGCTGTCAAACTTTTTCTGCCAGCACTGCAACTGTGCCCTCTGCGGTTACCGTTGTTCTCAAAGTTTGGTGATTTTTATATTGTAATTGGTGTCAGACATTTGACAAATATGCTCATCTATTAAAATGTTGACAAGACATTTGACCCCCTCACTGGTCTAAGCTAAACCACAACCAGATTCAAGACATCACCAGAGGATCCTAAGAACTCAATACTATGTAAACCTGTTAATATCTCTGCCCCACAACTGTCTGTAATGCTGTGAGATAAAACAAAGTGATCTTTAAACAGCGCTCAGGGATCTTCGATCAGGATGGGGTGGGGGGGGGGCTCAAAATGGCCATCCCCAACCTTCACCAGATTCACAACTCACAAGCTGCTGAGAAGCTCAGGCCACTGAAGGTGATGATTCATGTGTTAAAAACAGCAGGATGATCACACAGTGAGTCATTTTCTAACAGCTGATGTCATGTATGACATGCTGACCATGACTGATGTTTGTTTTTGTTTTCATTTGTGCAGGGGACCTGAAAGCTCTGAGGGAGAAGACATTTATCTTAAAGGAGGGAGCCACATACAGACTAAAGATAGACTTCAAGGTAAGATGGACGGGGACGGTCCCAGAGGAGAATTACTGATGGAGAGATTTACTGTACATTACAACCAGGAGGGATTGAATGAACAAATGGAGGATCTGATATTTACATTAAGTATTAAAGAGGGAGAGAGAAGGAGCGGCCATGCTGAGTAAGCCAACATGCTGTACAATCAAACCACAGAATCAAATCAGACCTTTTTCATATTTAATGAGTCTCTTTAGAGATGATCTCTTTATGGGGCTGGTAAGGATTGATGCTCAGGAAACAGCTTGTCTTATGTCTAGTTTACAACCTGAACTGACAGAAATAACAAGCGTTTTTGGACTGGAGAACAGATGTAGTATATTCAGCCTTTTTCCATGAGGAAATGTTTAAGTTAGATCATTTATTCTTAACTAAAAAGTGCCATGCAAAGGTGCTAAATGCTAATTTAAAATATCTTAAAGGTCTCATGTCCTGAAGAATTATATTTCTTTGCTTTTAATGCAGTTAGAGGCAGCTTGGAGAGCAGAGGAGCATGACACCTTTTACTACACTCTCAGTTTACAGAGAAATGCACCATGTTTCTTTAAAGAAAAAGCCCCTAACACACCCTGTTTTTTATTTCCTGGGGTTTATTTTGTCATAGCTATACAGCCTCCATCGACATGTGTTTCCTGCTTGTCACAGGCAGAAGCTTTGACTGTTTTGAAAGTCCACTCTGTGGTCTGTAACCCCCCCTGTTCCCCTCCCGTCAGGCATCGTTTGGTCAGCCAGTCAGTGATGAGGTCATTGTTATAGCCTCCCTGCCCAATAAGATCTGAGCGTTTCTAAAGAGGGGGAGAAAAGAGCTGCATCTGATCCTCTACAGAGACAAGATGTTTCATCTTTTTTTCATCTTCAAGTAAATCTTGCTAGATACCCAAGACATGATGTAAACGGTTAAACACACCAGGACAAGTCTTGATTTTGATTCTAGAAACTGCGACGGTACCCTGATTATGAAACATATGGCAGTCAAACTAGAAGTGCCAAGAGAGCACAAACCTCCACCAAGGTATTTCCAACAATGTCTGGCGAGATACAGCACCATATCTCGCACTGTTAACATTTCATTTAAAACTAGAAAAGCACTCTGAGAGCGCAGACCCCTGCCAAGCAGCTCAGTTACGGCAGTGGCTTTTCCACAACCCCTGTAAAAGATACAATTCTGGATCACCACGTGCTCCGACTGGACGGCCGAGTCTCCCCTCATGTATGTCCATGTGGAGAGCTCCTCCGCCAACACTGCAAGGGAAGCTGGGAAATGGAGTCACATAGCCTTGAGAAACGTTGATGTCAGTTTGCAAATAAACTACAATTCCCATAATGATGTGAAGGAGGCTAAACCCTCACAGCCGCTGAGGAGCAATGAATGGGATTTCCCATTATAATCTTAAATGTTTTTTGTGACGTCGATCTGGATTGGATCCACATGAAATTTACGCTGATGATAGAGACATGGACCCCAAATTATCCTGTAAAATTGAAAGCAAATTCGTTAAGAAATGGTAGAGATATGATTTTTTTTTAATTTGGCCCAACGTTGGGATTTTTTTTGAAACTTTGGGAATTTTTTGCATCCAAACAAATATCCAGATCACCACCAAAATTAAATATCCTCTTCCTCGGACCAAACCACACCTCTGGTAAAATTTTCATGTAAATCCATACAGTAGTTTTCCCGTCATGTTGCTAACAACCAGACAAACAAACAAACATATGCCAGCAAAAACATAGCCTGGATCAATATCAAGATCACCACCAAAGTCTAATAACTTCTTCCTTGTACCATGACCAACATTCATCAAAATCCTCTCAAAACATGTTGAGCTATCTTGCTCACAAACAAACACCAGCAAAAACATAACCTCCTTGGCAGAGATAACAAACACAAAGCAGCTATTTCCTATTCCAACTTCCTATTTCTAAACAGTTCAGACTGAGGACAATTCAATATTTTTGACTTGAAATGCAGATCAAATATCCAGAGAGGAGTTCGCCCAGAGTCTAGAGCGGATGGTTTTCGAGCACTGTAGGGAAGAATGCAACAAGAAATCAGCTTTGAATGCAAACAACAAAAGCACTGGATGTTCTGTAATGGATGTGGAGTTTTTTATGGATGAGCTGCAATTTCAGACGTAGGTCTTGTGTGTTATTATTCATCATATCTCTGCTGCAAAAACACATAGATAAACCAGATATATCATTTTCCAAATTGAAACAGATTCAGTCAGAGAGAAATACATCTGTACTAAATAAGACTGTTGGACAAGTGTTTGCTGATAAAGACTGGAAAATGGAGGGACTGTAAGAGCAACATTTGGCATAAAGAATACTGTATATGTCAGAGAGAAGTGAACTGGGAGTGACCCTGAGAGCAAAGTTTGGCTGTGGGGACACCTCCTGGACAAACAGTGTCACTGCAGACCTTTAAAGCAATGTTTTGTTTTTGTTGGTGTCTGGTTCATATCTCCTGATACCAACAGATGACCTGGGACATTCAGATTTAAGTGGTTAAATTCAGTTAAAGAAAGAATATGGATGTATGCCATTTGGGAGTCATGGCTCTGGAGTAGTTTAGTCTTCACCTGAACAAACTTGGATCATATTGTCATGTCTTAACTTCCCTTGATATGTTCAGAAAACTTCTTTGGTATGTTGGGGAAAAGCCAATAATCAGATGAAAATGTGTGTCTGCAGGTGAACAGAGAGATTGTTTCTGGCTTGAAGTACCATCATGTGACCAGCAGAAAAGGATTGATTGGTAAGTTCACTCTAACAAATGTCATGTTGGAAGTAAATAGTTAAATATTTATCTGCTATATATCGTAATACTGATTATGAAATGACAAGAAGGTAAATCCCATCTTTCTTTACACTAGCGTTTTTTAAATTCAGACTAAAGTGACACCACAAGCAGACATTTTTGATTGGGATGCCACAACAGGGGCACCGACATATTCAGGGATGGCATGATTCTTTAAAGCCTTGGTGCCCAACTTTGGGTCCAGTCCCTTGAAGGGCAGACATCTCGGGGGGCCACGAAGCTCTTGGAGCTGTCAGAACTAAGGCTGCATGATAACTAAAGCAAGGATGACTCACATACTGTGTACTGTTATCAAAATCTGGAACGTTGTTGAAGCCAATCTGTAGAGGCAGCCATTTTGTACACACTGTCTCAACTAAACTTTAGATCAACCCACTCACACTAGCAACATGGTGCAGGCTTGTATCCACGTCATCATGTCCCTAACTATCCAAAACTGGAAATCCTTAATACAGTAAAAATGGACGAGATATAAATAAAAGTCTGTCACCCAGCGAGAGCCTATGGAAATATATTAACATGTCGACCAGGGGTGGGAACTTGGGTCGCCACATTGTCTTTTTGCCAAAGCACCACATTTTCTCCATTTTTTATGATTTTCTTTTTTTTTTTTTTTTTTTCATGAAAGCACTTTTGGTCACCTTCCATGTTGTTGAGTGAATTTATAAACTTTTAGCCAAATTAAAGTACAAAAAAACCCTTTTAATCAGGACAATACATATTAATTCCCTCAGTAGCAAAGTATTATTTTTGGTAATTACCTGAGGTATGGCAGTTTTGGAGATAAGAGGTTTGTGCCCATTAGCGACATTATGTTCTCACAATAAGAAAATGCCTAAAACTATCATAGGCTGTTATTCAATAAAGATATATAGAACAATTCAAAAGCCGATTTCAGCCCTTTTTTTTCTTTTCTTTGAACAGAATGTTTAGTTTTTGTTTTCATTTGCCACAGAGTATAGCAATCTCATTTTCTGATCAGACATAAATCACACAAACGCAGATAGACAAATTCAAAACTAAGCAAAAAAAGTTCAGCCCTTTTTTCAATGCAAGAAAATAATAACTGGATATTAAAAAAAAATAATACGATTTCTTTTGCATTAATGCATTTAGACACAGACACAACCAATATTATACAAAGTCCAGCTGTATTTTAGTCGTAGTATTTCTATTTTAGTTGTCAATGTCAAATTTGGTCACACTTTCCTTAAGTTTACATCCTTTTTTGATATTTGAATTTGACTCAGATGTCACTTTAAGAGAGTAAGGGGGCTGCCAGTTGCCCGTCCCTGATCTAGACCAAAGCCATGTGTTGAACCAGGTTGTAAAGATGTTTATTTAGGCTGTAAAAATAACGTCCATTTCCCACTTGTAATCATGTAACTTTAGGGTTTCCTGCAGCCAGTCTCAAGTGGACACTCAAGGAACTGTAGTTTTTAGCACTTCTGCATTGGCTTCATTTTCCAGCTCTGGGGTTGTTTACCAGCAACAGCCATGGCAATCAGCTGTGCCCAGTGAGGAGGGAACCAGCATGGAACTGAGGCTGCACGTTGGTGCAGGAAGAGAGCAATGACTCCACACAATTTGGAAAATAACAAAAGCCTTTCAAAAAAATCACAACATAAGTCGCACTACAAACAAGGCAAATAGCACCTTGAACTTGATCTGAGTGTACTGAAAATCAGATCTTGAGGTCATACGTGGATGAGCCTCAAATCACAAAAGGCAATTTACCAGACAGTCTGCAGTGATAATTTTGTTGACTTATTATTTTCATCATAGTTTTCATCAACAGCCTTTTTTCCCCTGATAAAAACCAGACAGTAACTAAAAAACACAAGTGCACAAGTGGACAAAAACTAAAACTAAATTAACTGACATTTTCATCAACAAACAAAAACTAGACTAAAATGTTTGACAGAAACTTAATCCAATCAGACCCAATTTGGTCATATAGAAAGCAGGGAAGTTAGGAGTATATCCAATCACAGCTACTTTGGTTGTGTGGAAAGGTTGGATGAGTTAGAGGGACATCCAATCACAACTGCCTTAGCTTTGTGGTGGTGGGATAAGTTGGTGAGTGATCCAATCAGAGCTACTCTCTTATGAATTGATATATTCATGTAGAGCAGGTTCACTGTTTGTTGTCAATTCTAGTATTGTAACTAATACCGCTTTCACACTAAAATCCGTGGGTCAACGCTGGTTTTTTTCAACGCTGGTTCACCCGCGAGTGACTCCTTTACCACTGCCAACAGACCCGGGTCTACTCAGCAGCAGACGAGCTGCGTGGCTGTTTTTTTTCCTCTGGCGCATCAAGCTGATGTCATCACGTTGATGACGTCATCGGCATGACAAAACATGACCACGTAAACAATGGAAAAGAGCATGGACGCCGTGGACACGGTTTTCTGTACTTTGCCAGTCTGAAAGGGATACCCCTTTCAGACTGGCCAAAAAACCCGTGTAAATCCTCCAACAATCGGCTCCTGTCCGCAGTTTGAAAGGGTCTACTCGGCATTTCGACCTGGGTCGACTTACCCTGCAAGTGACATGGGTTTTTATCGGCTCGTCTCCGACCGGCTTCAGTGACAACGTCACACCCGGGTCAAGCTGCTAAGTTACGGATGACGTCGGCGTTACGTGCTCACGGCATAACATCGCGCCCGTCCCCTCTGTCTGTAACTTACGTGACTCTTTGCCATCTCAGCAACAAATTCCATCCGCCTTTGTATCATCAGCGCCGAGTTTGTACATTTTTAAAGAGGGACAAAAGTACAAAGTACAGAAAACCGTGTCCACGGCGTCCATGCTCTTTTCCATTGTTTACATGGTCATGTTTTGTCGCGCCGATGACATCATCAACGTGATGACATCAGCTTGATGCGCCAGAGGAAAAAAAACAGCCACGCAGCTCGTCTGCTGCTGAGTAGACCCGGGTCTGCTGGCAGTGGTAAAGGAGTCACTCGCGGGTGAACCAGCGTTGAAAAAACCAGCGTTGACCCGCTGATTTTAGTATGAAAGCGGTATAAGATGCTCTGCCAGGTAGAATAAATAAAAGTAACTGCATTTCACACAAAAGTTCAATTTGTTTCTATTCATTTTACATTCTAGCTACTATCTAGTCTACTAACTAGCGTTCAATAAAGGGTTATTAGATGTTGTGGTTGTTTTCAAAGTGCTTTATAAATATAGATGAGTTGAGTTGAGATGAGTTTCATTTTATCCAAGTGTAAAACATGACCTCAGAAATTCAAGGAAACATTAAAAAATGCCTTACACTTTACACTTCATATTTTAGTCGACTAAATTTACAGTAGATTTTGTCGAATAAAACTTTGTGAGATTTCATCAACTGAAACTAGACTTAAATTAAAACAATTTGGATGACTAAATTATGACTTAAACTAAAAGATATTTTAGGCAAAAGACTATAACTAAAACTTAATTAAAAAGTGCTCTGTTGTGATTAAAGGCTTCTGGAGTGCTCCCCATGACTTTCTTACAGATAGAAGGATCTATGTTGTCATTTTTTAGAGTGCCCTTCATTTATTTTTACTTTTCAGAATAGATACAGCTGTCTTTTTTTTTTTTCCTCCTGCAGTGGAAAAGATATCGCACATGGTGGGCAGTTACGGCCCAAAGGAGAGGGAGCACGAGTTTGTGAGCCTGCTTGACGAGGCCCCCATAGGCATGATATCCCGAGGACGCTACCAGGTCAAGTCCCGCTTCGTCGATGACGACAAGATGGTCTACCTGGTATGGGACTGGATTCTAGACATCAAGAAGGACTGGGATTAATGAAGGCAGAGAGAGAGAGAGAGATGATGCTACCTTTGTCACCTTCCTGTTTCCCTCCTTTTCTTCCTCTCCTGCTCTTTTTCCTTCTTCTCTACAGACATTTTTCTTCTTTGATTGTTGAGCTCATGTCTCCGCATACTGAACGGGGACTTAAAAAGATATAGACCTTCAGATAGCTCTCTCTGCCTCCTGCCTCCTGTTTTTACATCTTAAACACAAAAAGAGGCTGTTGGGGTTTGAAGATTCCCTCCCCCTTTTTTACTACCATTTTCTGTTTCTCCTCTGTGTCACATTTGAGCCTCATAAAGCTGCAGAGGGTCTAAAGAATCAGGGGTTTAGAGGAATCCAGTGTAAGGCACATAGAGGAATACACATAGTCCAACAGATTTATTCAAGAAGACAAAAACACAAAAGTTGATTTAATTGGGGATGCGAAGGAAGATGTTCTAGGAGAATTCATAGACTAAAAAATGCCAAACATGTCTGAGAATGACCACTGATTTAGACGTCTGCAGTGTTGAGATATTCCAGAGCTACTTGTCCATGTACTGTTGATTAAACAAAAATCTGGGCTTATAGATAATTCTGCTCATTTATAATCATGCCAGGTTGCAGCTCTCCAGTGAGCTCTTGATGAAAAAATATTGATAATGAAATTTGTAAAAACAGAGTGTGTTTGGATGCTTGAGGGAATTCTTGGCGTGGACAAATAAATGACCAAAAGATGACTCTTGTGACTGCAAGCCAGGCCTCAGAATGTATGTTTGGACGTGTTACCCTGTATTGAAGAAATCTTGTCAGTTGTTCATGTATTATTGAGTAAATTGAAAACTTGAGCTGTCTGTTGTTGATTTAGCTAGTTCTTAGCAGTGCCAATTTGACAAATTAAAGGGGCAATTTGATTTTTTGAAGTGATTAAATGAGGTTTGTTTCAACATTAGCCACTGAGAGTTCTGATCAGCTCTGCCCCTGTAAGGAAAGAACAGGCATGGAAGATAGACTATACATGGCTGCAGATGGGGCCAAGAGTTCAGGGTAATTTACTGTATTTTTTTTATCTGAACAAACCATAAAAATGTTGGGGTGATTGTACATGGAACTGAACACATCTATAATGCTGTATGTTTCCATATGGAGGCCCCATATTTTTGCATTGCTTTGACGCACTGCCTGCCATGTGCATAGTGTAATCAACAGAGGAGCTTGCTAGCATAAAAGTAAAGCATTGTGAATGTACTCCATACAGTGAAAACCTTCCCCTTACACTGTTTTTCAGTTTGCTCTCTGCTCATTTTTTAAAAATTACTCCAAGCTCTCAGCCCCATCTGAAGTAAAGTGTAGCTTAAATTCTGTGACAAGTCTTCCCTTACAGGATTAGAGATGATCAAAATCACCTCAAAAATACCAAACTATCCCATTAAAATGAAAACCGAGCTGTTTTCAATGAAACTCAAAACAGTAGTATTGATGCACTGATAGCATTACCCAAGGCAGCATGGGAAACTGAGTTCCAAATGTCAATAATAGTTGTAGTGATAATGAAAAGTTGTGAAAAGACAGTTCATTTTTTGGTTAAAGAGAAATCATAGAACAAAAGATGCCCTTTGAGACTTACCCAAGGTGTTTTATGCTTTTATTTTTTTTAAGTGTTTAAATAATTTAGTGAGATTTGTTATTGTATTATTGAGTTGAACCACTACTTTATTCTTCCAATTTTGCTAAAATTAATACAAAAACTGAACTCAACTTTGCAGCCCATTATTGCATTCCTTCAATTCAAAACATGCAAGTCTTTAGGTTGCATCAAGTGAGGCTTGTTATTAAAAGTTTAAATAATAATTAAATAAAAATAGTTCTCAAATATTTACAAAAAAATAAAGTATTTACTATATCTGCGGTAAAATTATCAATTCACAGCTGTTTTACGTGTTGTAGAATAAATGAAAAACTTGACCCACTGATTCAAAATTTGGCAGACTTTACTGTGCCAGTTATCTAAAGAACCACCTTCTTATTAGTTGTACTATGAAAAAAAAGCACATCCATTTAGACGTAAATAAATGTGAGTTTGCTTTCCTGTTTACCTTAAATATCTTCTCTCCTGTTGTTCCACCAGAATTTAAGTTGTATACTCAAATGTCAAGTATTTACTGAACAAATTAGTCCTTTTGCCTCATATCTCATATTAAATTGGCTGAACTTGATTTTAAAAAAATGGTTAATCTATGCTGAATTTTAAGGTGCCTTTTGAATTGTTTTTTTGGAAACTTCCTTTTTCTATCTTTAATAATAGTATTTCCAAAAAGAAATTACAAATTTCTGTCCAGGAAACGGTATCAGTACACCATCAACAGCAGCAAATTATTTGATTCTTATAAATTAACCATTGAAATGCTCTTTTTAAACCATAAACAAAACTGTATAATTCGAAGAATTAACTCTTTTCACACAATGATCTCTGAACAAGATCTTGAAATTCTTCTGTGGACTTTTGATATTTCTGTTTTCTTGGGTCTTGGTGGAGCTTTTTGAAAAAGTAAACCAATGAAAGACTGTAACTGACCTGTGCATATTGTAGAAAGAAATGCATGTACGTCCTTAGGATTTGATACCTAGTTAAAAAAGTATACAAAGTAAGCCCTTTCTAAACCTCTCTCATACAAAATGTGAATAAAATTCTGCTTTGAAACATTTTAAGATAGACAATGAAACTGTCTTAGGAGCAGGTTAAATACCTTTAAAAATAAGAGATATCATTTCAGTGTGAAGTTTTTGGATATGATATTGTCATTGTTGCTGAGCATACTGAACATTGAAAAACCATTTGAAATGTTGTGATCTAAGACTAACTGTAAATGTAGGCTTGTTGGGTGTTGCATGGTTAAGCGAGATTCTCTCTTCCTTTTTTACGACTTTATTGTAAAATTAAATGTGATTAAAAAAAAGATACTAATGCAATATCCTGATGTCAATGGATGCCATATATTTCAGAGACAGTAAGCAGAGGAGTGTTTTTAAAGGAACAGGAAGCAGGGGACTGTCTGTATCTAATAACCCCGGCCTGTAACCATCAAAAGCTGCATCCTCAAATATTTGTGTCCAATCTAATATCCTGTATCTTTTAATAAAGGCAATTCAAACAACCTGTGAGGTATCATGTTTCAAGTTTATTACCTGCATGACATAAAACAACACTTTGTTTAATGCTCTCATATTTTTCTTGCTGTAGTTTACAATATAGCTAAAGCATTAGCTTTTATTTAGCTAATATCAAGAACTACTGTATGGTAGTAAAAAGAAAATCCCTTCGATATTTCTTGAAGTACTGCGTTGACAAGAATAGCTAAGACTGATCAATGGACAGATGAAAAAGCCTAGAACATTATTACCTTAACGGCATAACGAGCTAAAGCCACAGGGCTGAAAGCTTGGCTTAACTAAGTTAGGCTTAGCTTGACTTAGGATAGCAAAAAGACTGGAGAGAAGGGGCAGCAGCTGGTTTTGCTCTGTCAGGACAATCGACTGAACAGCTTTGTAGGGCCTGAAATGTCACTTTGTGCTTCTGAGGGGTTTTTTGTCAAGCATATGCTTGTCTTTTGCGCGAGCTAATGTAGGTAGCCTTAGGCCGTTTTCCACCTGCTGCATATTACTACTACTATGCAGGATCCTGTACTGTATACTGTATGTGGTAGTAGTATGTAGTCTGACAGCCTATCTGCTGTTATTGTGTAGTATGCTAGACCAGCAGACCTGATTCTTCTTTTTTTGGGGGAATATAATATAAAGCTCAATACTGCCACCTACTGGGCTGAAGTTTGGGATGGAGCAACTATTTCTACAATATAAAAACTATAATAACACATTTAAAATTTGCATTTCTTTCAATTACATTGATGTGCTAATGCCAAAAGAGCTAATGTTAGCAAGTAATCTACACATTTCCTGCTCTTCTTTGTGACGGTATCAAATCAAACGTTTTTATCTTCGCTCTGACATATCAAATAAATGCTAATGTTATCCACCTTCAAGCTAACATTATCATAAGGTAGCATAAATGATATTACAGGATGGCTCACTATCCTGTTGTTAACTAGGGACATACTAGCCCTGTTTGCAAGCTAATGTACCAGTGCTAATGTAGCTGCTGCTACCTTTGAATGTAGCCTGCCATTTTTCTTCTTGCATTTTGTGACATTTCCAAATGCTATTTTAAGCTAACTTTAAACTCACTTCAGCTAATAAGATATCTTATTTGTTTTTATTCTTACTTGTAATATGAGTCCAGACTTTTAATTGTTGTTGCCTTTTAAGTTAGCTTTTAAACAGTACAATACTGAAAGAGAAACTGAGCTTTCATACCCATATATCAGAGGGAAATAGCACTGTCAGTATTACGCAGTTTGAGAATGTCAAATCATCATGTTAGTCCAACTAAAACTGGACTTTGATCTATGTTAGTCTGGTTAAAATCATTCAAAATCAATACAACAGAGCTGGACTTGGTAATGCTGCTGGAAATCCTTCTTTCAAGCATAACTGAATTTCCTTCATTGTCTTCAGATAACACCATGAGCTAACATGTATGGTATTAGGAAGAGAGGATGTGCAAAATTGACAGAGCTGTAAATGTTTTACATGGTTACACCATTTGATGTACAACTTTTTAGCATTTTTTTAGCTATCTTGTTAGCATGTTAACCTCACATGAATCCTGGATTAACTAGCTGCCTTCTATCACCGTACTGTGGGACAGACTTCCAAAGCAAATATAACAAACAGATTCAGTTCTAGTGCATATATACTGGGACAGGGAGAGCAGATAGCCTCCCTGTCCCTTGTAGCTTGATGACTTGACTGTCTATGTAACAAACTCTGCTTAAATGGTAACTTATTAAATTCTCATGATGCTTCCCAAATAAAAAGTACTGCTTTTCGATATATTCCTACTTTTAACCATTTTAAACCAAAGAGATTGCAGTTTAATGTAATTCAGTCTCTGTATCAGCCTTGTCATCCTTGCGTTTCAAAATAGATCCGTCTGTGGATAATTTCTGGAGCATCATCAATCTGCGGATGACAGTTAAGCATTTACTTGAGAGCCCACAACACATCATCCAATTAAGGTCATGACTTATGACTGCTCTGCTGCCACATGTCCACTTATCCGGTGCCAAGTCTGTCCATCTAAAGGTCTCTCTCCCCATCTGTCCTATTCCTCTGTGATCCAGCCCTCTTCGTCAGCTTTGGTCATGGCCACAGTCGTGTTGTTCGCACTGAGCGCCTGCTCCAGCAGAGCTCGCTGGGCTGTAGCCGGCAGGTAGAGGAAGGCGTAGATCAGCGCCAAGAGCAGCAGGGCGGCCAGCAGAGGGATGCCCCAGTCAGAGGTCATGATCGGCTCCTCACAGCGAGCCTGCAGGAACGATTTCTCTGGCATTGTATCTATCTACATCTGTAGCATCCTTCCAATGAGTTAGGGCCTCAATGCCAGTGATCTACCTGGCTAGTTTGTCTTTAAATCAGGTACATTCAGGTAGCCAGAGTGCCCAAATCTGCAAAAGTAGAGGTTGATTCAAAGGAAAATGACTGGTCCAGGATTTCAATCCTAACAAGAGATCCAAAAAGATAAAGAAATTAATCCAAGCTGGTGAAAGGTGCCTTGGACAACATGGAGAAAGTTACATCCAGAAAAACATATCTTCTTTAATGGAGTTCAGCCAAAAATGAGGAGTTTCCTCAGGACCAGATGCTCTCTTCAAAATGTTGAGTAAACTTTTTTGTCAAAAGAGCAAGTAAAATCCTGGTTCTGATCAAGAAACTAATGATGTATCCATGTGCTGGGAGGTATCCTGATAAATGTCAGGTAGCCTATTCTCCTGTCATCCCCTCTATCTGACTGAATAGTTTGGGATTCTCCAACGTGCCACGTGAATCTGCCCCACAAACAAACCAGTCTACCTCTCAGCTCTGTAGAATGTTACACAACAATAAGCAGGAGCCTTATGTTAATTACTATAAAGCCACCGCTTAATCTCATTCAGCAGAAATCACCTGTTTCAGTTATACACACACACATTCACATGGACGGGCACATATTGTGTTATAAAAATCCAATTATGTAATGCTTCATGATCTTCTTAGCTAAAAACAGATTCATACCTGGCGGTGTTGAGGGATTAAGTACAGGAAGAGCCCACGCTTAATTCCACCATCATTTTCAGCACCATATGTTCAAGACAATCAGCACTTTGTCAGCGTGGACGGTGAAGGGGTCACGCAGTGGTGAATTGAGTAAGGAGAGCTGGTTATGCTGTGGCTGATAGTTGATTTATACACTCAGGTTCTTTTCATTAAATTATTGCTTTATTTTATAAGCCATTGCACTGATTCAGTCACTCATGAATGCAACAGCTTTCATACATCTTTCTTTAAGGTCCCATGTCCCTATATGTTTTATTATTTACATCATGTCCTGGGTGTCTATTAAGCAAGGATTTCATTTAAAGGGATAAGTCAACTTTTTTTCTTTTCATGTCTTGCCTCACTCCTAAAACCATGACAAGCATATAAACATGATTCTTTTGACTGTGTATGCAGTAACAAGAAACACACAGGCAAAACTCGCCCACCGCTAATTAGCATAGCTCATACACTGAGAGTCAATGGGAAGTGTTAGCCTGCCTCTGCCTACAGTCATCAGAACGAATGGTGTCTATCTGCTTGTCATGGACTCGGGAGCGAGGATAGACACGAAAGTCTAATGAGAAAGATGATTACAAGCCAAGGCTTTCAATTGTGGTGTCTGCCTGTGATGAGCAAACATGTAGGTGGAGGCTGTACGGCTATGACATCATAAACAACAGGAAGTGAAAACTGATCATTTTAAGTGGCATTTGCTTTAAAGGGGCAGAGCGCACTTCTTCGTCATCTGAGAGTTTAGCAATAGATGTCAGGTTCTTCTGCTCCCCAAGCCCCTCTCAACAACATTAAAAGCAAGGAAAGTTGATTTTGCAAGACAGGCGAACTTTAAAAACTCTTAGATGCTCAGTCAAAGTGGTCTTAGGTCTACAGAGAGTTTTGAATGCTGCTGCAGGATCCGACAGTCCCACGACTGTGGCTCAGTGTGTTGGCTTGGGAGAACATGTTATCAGCCAGATAGAGATGTAGAGGTCAGGTTGAGGTGAGGGATTATTGACATATATACAGATGAAGTAGTGTGGGATGTGACAAACACACCTGACATAATCCCATAGGTCAAGATGATGGGCTCCATCATTTCCATTACAGAAGTATTTACATTTGGATGGAAGAGAGAGCAGGAGCACTTCTCATGTCCCTGAAACCAATAATAAAATAAAACCCATAAAGTAGTCTTAAATAATCCAGCTCCACTCAATGTGGTTTGAAAGTTTTAGAAAAAGGCTTTAATACATATGGCTGGAAACATCAAACATGACACCAATGTGTGTCAGCTTACACTTTCTAAAAAGTGATACCATAGCTAACATGCAAGGGGTGGAAATGTAATGATCTTTAGTACTGTGTTGTACTTTAGGTGAGTTATTTTTTGGCATCAATAGCAGTAGTGTCCAGCTGCTAGCTACTTGCTGCAAACAATTATGAAACTAGAGAGTACTTGGAGAGCGCAAACCTCTGCCAAAGTAGCTCACATATTGCTGTTACGTCTATAACCAATAGTTCCATGATAAAGTTACCATCGTAATATGATTCTTTGACCCTGAAAACCCACACCTAGCACTCTGAATCATGTTGATATCATATTGGTTAGACAGGTATCGAGCAAAAACAATAGTTCTCTAATGGTGGTTATCTGGATCACCACCAAAAGATCACCACCAAAATATAATCATTTTTAAGCTGGGCCATTACCAACATTTCCTGAAAATGTCGGCAAAATCCATTCAGTATTTTTTGTGTAATCTTGCTAACAAACAAACAGACAAACAAACTAACAAACAGACAGAAAGACAAGCAAACTAATAAACAAACATACGCCGACAAAACATAGCCTCCTTGAAGGTAATTAAGTGCATAAGCATGAGCTATGGATAATGCTGCTTCCTCAGTTGTCTATCAAACACTGCAGAATAGCCTAGAAAGCTAAACAAAAAGCTTTCTGGGGCCCAAGATCATCGAGAGCCCCATAAAGGTTAAACAATGCATCATAAACTCAAGCAGTTGGAGCCAATTTACTTTTAACCCAAATTCTCAAATTTTCTATAAAACAAAGGTAATCTCTATTTATGTGAGCTTCAGTAAAACATAACCTGTTTCAAACTGTAACTCCCCCTTTACCTAAAATATCACTGGCCTTCTACAATAATATCATTTCAAGGTCAACTGGATTTATCTGATGGGCTCTCAATGATGGACTTGCATTGCCATTTGAGGACCAAAAAACAAAACGGAATGGCAGCAAATATAGAAAAATAAAAAGAGGGTCGAGGTAGAGGATGGACTCCAATAATAAACTGTTTGAGACCAGGCTAAGAGGGTTAATGTTGGCCACAGGTAAACACAAGGGTTTACATGATTTAATCATATGGAAAGGGCCCCTACTGGGTCTTTCAGGGGCTAACCCATTTATGCGGCTCTGCATAGAACATATCAACTCTTACCCAAACTCCATTGTGTCCCTATGAACCATTACCCAGTCCATGCCAGTTTGAAATCAAAGTCAAAGTCACTTTCATATTCAGTTTCTGCCATATGCACAGGAAATGCATAAAAAATATTTCTCTTCCGCTCTTAGTGTGACACTTATGGACATTAAAAATAGCAAAATGTAATAAAAGCACAAGTGAATAGAATGTGCAAGGAAATAAATGATAAACAGAATGTGCAAGGACAAAAATTACAGATAAGGTTGGACTGTGAATGTGCATTGATTAAGATAAATATAAAACAACATTGTTTGAACTTAGTTAAAGAAAAGTATGTAAGACAGATATATAAGTTGCTAGAGAGTTTTCTGTTACTTTATTAAGGTGGCGTGTATTTTACTGATAAGTCTCAGTCTAGTGATAAGTACGCAAACAAAAGTCTCATTCTGGTTTAATGTGTAGAGTGTAAATCCATCAGTAAACGGTGTTGCGTCGTCAGTACAGCAGGTGGCGACACTCACCCTCAGTCATCAGTGTGCAGCCCTACGATAAAATCATAGAAGAAGAAAAAGCGGAAGTGGCTGCTCTGTGTGGAGGAACACTCCTCTGGTTCTGTTTACATCTCTCCTGCTTGTTGGTGATACTTTCGGTAACTATAAACCACGTTTGTTAAAGCTTGTCAGTCACAAAGGTTGTGATATTATAGACGATGAAGAGATAACCAACGACTCCTCATGTGGTGAATGTAGCCGCACCTAGAATGCTAACGGTGTTACGGTTTAACTGGCGACCATGTCAATTGACGACTTGTCATAACCACAAATATCTTACTGTTTATGCCGTTATAAATGTCAAAGTAACCATCATTTAGTATAGTCTATTTACGAAGGTTTCCCTCGGTCACTTTATCAATCAATCAATCAATCAAACTTTATTTGTATAGCACTTTTCATACAAAATGTTGTAGAACAAAGTGCTTCACATAGAAATGTAAACAAAATAAACTGAAATAAATAAAAAGTAGAAGATTGAATACAATGAAAAATACAACCCCACCCCCACCCTCGCAATCCACATACAGCACACGCACTCACTTACTCACACACACACAAAAACATGAGGAAGAGGTTTTAACAGAAAACATAATAAGAGGACTGAGGAAACGCCATCTTTAATAAAAAAATGAGGAAACACTGGAGCTAAGACTCGAATAACAATACAAAAAAATCCTGTTAAGAAATTAGATTAAAATAAATAAATAAGCATAATAAAGGAAAATAAATAGGTAAATAAAATGCAATTTTAAATAACAATATGGTAAAATGATATCAAATGTACTGAGGTAAGATAGTGGAAAGAAAACCTATTAAAACAGATAATAAAATTCTGAACAATAAATTGAGAAACAAAACATATTAAGAGGGTTAAAATGGAAAACATAAATACGATTTAATAATAATAATAAATATAATAAGCTAAAAGACAGATTAAAAAGGTAGGTCTTGAGTTTGCTTTAAAAAAAACTTTAGTCCAACAAAGGTTCAAATTTGATTAACGTTATTCCCATTTTCCTCATCCAAGTCCCTGGATATATGGAAAGCACCACAAATCACAGCTGGATCATACCTGGTAATAGTCTTGGTAGCTGGGGGGATGCTACCTGACTTCCTGTGGCTCTGCCGCAGTTGGTAACACAGACAGAGGGGTTGGTGTCCCTCCATGTCCTCTGGGAGTAAAGTTTGCACCCTTAAACTTCACCACAGTTGCACACAAAGTCAATAACTGGTGTCTATCTGCTGTCATGGGCTCAGGACTGAGGCAAGACATGAAGAGAAAAAAAAGTTGGCATATCACTTTAAAGGTGCTTCACTGTTGGGAGCCCTTTCAGCTATTTCACTGATTGTTGTCAAGTACTTGATACAACTCAACTTCAGAAATACTGAACTATCCCTTTAAAATGCTGCTGGTGGTGCAGAAGAGTCTTCAGGAATGATGAATGGTGAAAGTGCCAACCTGACACATGCTCTTAAACCAAAACCTGAAACATGACTGAAACAAAAAGAAAACAGTTCCCAGAAAAAAAAAAACCCTTACCTACTCTGAAGTATTACCTAATTTGAAAGTCAACTAGAGTGTGGGACTGTCCCATGACTTCACCTGCCATATTAACACATACTGATACTTTTTGAAAGCAAAGGCCTCGGATACTCTCTTATGCCCAGTTTGGTTAAACAGAATCAAACATGATGTGAAGACAACGACTTTATCTCTGCAGGTCTGGATGAGTGGAGTCGGGTAAAAGCCGTACATCATGACCACAGAGCCCGCCAGCCTGGGGAACCTGCGGGTGCTTCACCACAGCGATGACTACATAGTAGTGGACAAACACTGGGACATCCGCATTGACAGCAAGATGTGGTACGAGAAACTCACAGTGCAGGAGCAGCTCCGGCATCGTTTCCCTGAGCTGGCTGATCCAAGCACCTACTATGGATTCAGGTTGGAGCCACACTGGTTTTAATAAATCTACTTATTAAATCTTTCTTATAAAGGATGTGAGAAATTTGTATGCAGTCTAATTTTACGAGAGGGGTTTTTATCTTTTTTTTTTTTTTTTTTACGGATGCTTTGTATTGTAGGATACAGGGATCTAAAATAAGGCTGTTAATCTGTGTCTAAGTGCAGGAACTACCATTTTAAGGTCACTTAAAGCAATATGCCAACTTTTTTTTTGTTTTCATGTCCATGACAAGCACAGAGACACCATTCTTCCATCTGTGCATGCAGTAACAAGAAAGAGACCGCAAAGCTTGTGCACTGCTACTTAGCTTAGCTCAAACACTTAAATTTGCAGGCAATTTGCATTTAAGAATGGCTTGCAAATGAACAGATTACTCTCAACTGTGAATTGGTTTTCACTGTTCACTTAAAAGAGCTGATCAAAAGACTTGACTTGTTCGCGACGTCACATCTCTAGCGCAAACCACCGCAGAAGTAGGTCAACAAAACAAAGCCTATGTTTACGAGAAGAAGATTATACGGTGAGACAGGCTAACGCTACCCACTGACTCCCAGTGTTTGAGCTTAGCTAGCTAGGCTTGTGTCTTTCTTGTTACTGCACACACAGTTGAAAGAATGGTGTCTATCTGCTTGTTATGGACTCAGGAGTGAGGCAAGACATGAAAAGAAAAAAAATGTTGACATATGGCTCTAAAGAACTAGAATGTAATAATTTTATCATCATGTTTGTCTTCTAATGACAGGTTCTGTCATCAGTTGGATTTCTCCACAAGTGGAGCTCTTTGTGTGGCCCTCAACAAGGCTGCAGCCGGCTGGGCATACCGCTGCTTCAAAGATCGAACCGTCACCAAGGCCTACCTCGCCCTGGTATGGAACACAGTGAAACTCACAAACCAAATAAAATATTAATGCTACTAATGAGCCTGTGTTTTAATGTTTATGATGGGAAGGAAACTGGTTTATTCTTTCTCCACAGGTTCGTGGCTGGGTGGAAGAAGACACTCAAACTTTGGACTTCTCAATTGGCAAGAATTCTTCAGAGGGAAAAACTCACATGATGTGTATTGAGGGAACAGAAGGTACATTTACCTGGCATGTGCTTGAAGTGTGCTTATGTATGTCCTCTCATATTTTTTTTTATTATTAAGACTGGAATACTGAAATTTGTTCAGTGACTTTTGTATGAGATCTTCACAGTTGTGCAGTAGTTAGCCATTTCTCATCATAGCCAAAGCATGTATATCCTGGTTTGTTTACCCATCGGGCCAGTCCAAGGTGTTCACTGACTCTTGCCCAATGACCGCTGGTATCAGCTTCAAGTAGAGATTTGATCAAGTAGCGATTAAAATCAAACTCATCCTAGCCTGTGTATTAAGTCTGGTTGGTTCTATTACCAGCACAAATTACAGTAACATAATTCTTTTTGCACAGTCTATTCAGCGCAGTGTCACGTGACCAGTCCTTTGTTGAAGTCAGTCCGTTTTCCCAGTGTTGATCATGAATCCTTGCTTTAGTCCTTAAATAATGAGTCAGTTTTCCCATAGAAAATCTCCCTTCCACTTTATCCAGCCAACTTTCTGGGTCAATTTTTAACCAGTTTTTGATGATCATCTTTTTGCATGCCAGTATCAAAATTTTAAACAGATAGATGTCCTTCTTCTGAATCATGTCATTGGAGATCAGGCCTAAGTACAAATTCTGTGGGTTATTGGAAATCTTAAAACATTTCACTATTTAAAAAGCTTCCATAATGGTTAGAATAAGTGCATCCTGAGTTGTTTGAATGCCAGAAATCCCTGTGACTTCTTAATGGATTAGGAGTATAAATGATGACAAAGGTCTGTTAACACAGTTCTTAATGAGGGGGAAAAAGCATGTAGCATATAATCACAGTAACTATGATGAATGGGAGCAAAGATAGTAATGCATGAACACATGTTTGAGCTGTCTGAAGAGCATTAGTTATGTTAAATGGATGCTACAGTCTGCAGTGTTGTACACACACTTCTAGGGGTGGGAATCAAAAACTAATTCCAGTTGAGTATTGATAACAACTGCCTTAAGGAATCGATAACGTAAGTATTCTTGCTAATCAATTCCTTCCACTTTGCTCTGCATGCTTCAGACATCACACTCTCATTAGAGACAATCAGCAGAAATGATCTCAAGGATCATCACAGATGTGGCAAAACTGTGGCTTATTTTTGAGGCAAAAAAACACTTATGGCACACATTCAGTAAGTAGGAAGGCTAGCAACTTGCAGATGAATTTTTGCAGCACAGCACTGGATATTAGGAGAGTCGTGTGTTTGACATTGTTGCCACTTAAAACCCATGCAGGAACCAATAAAGGAAATGTTTAAGGACCATTTCCATAAGCAGAAATGTTAAAGGCATTGGTATCAGCAAAATATTATCAGTCTACATCTGTACACAGTTCTCTGGTGAACTGTTTTCCATTACAGCAGATGATTAATCAAAATTATTTGTCCCTCTGCCGATGTGTGTGTTGTGTAGAGGCAAGTTATTTTGGCTGAAGCTGCCATTTTTAAATATCTTTTCTTCCTGGTTTAATAACATTGCAAGAAAATTGTGATATATGGTGAATTACCTGCTTAGAGTGCAGCTTTGGACTGGAATATTTCTAAATTAAATGAGCAGCACTGGTCGGCTGGTTGGTTGAAAGTTGTATTTAATATGTGCAGTTGCTCAGCACCTGTCAAATTGTTCTGAGCCTATTCCTTTAAACAAACTACAACTCAAAATTCAAGGGTAAAATCTTGTTATGTTGCTCTGTTTGATAGGATTAGCGGTCCCTCCAAAAATGTGGAAGTGAGTTAGCATTTTAGCACCTCTGGTTCTCAAGGCCAGAGATATATGGGATTTTACGGTAGTGTTTGGATAAATACCTGAAATAAAGTCCGTGGTGAACATATGCAATGAAATTTGAACGTTTCATTTTGCACCATAAATTCATCTGATATCACCCTGCTTTAGATTTTCAAAGCATTATTGTGTTTTGAAAAGGATGGTTGCAAACAAACTGTTAACAAGGACTACAGAAATGGCCAGGGACCCTAAACCAATAATTTCTGATCATTTTCTAAAAACAATAATACTTATATAGCTAAAGCCATGGGCACCAACTTCATCAGTTCGTGTCATTAAGGGGAAGTTCTCAAAGAAGAGGTCACACAATGGCGTCATACATTGAAAGTGTGGCAGCTGTGCCTAAGTCAAATCACCATGTTGTAGCTCATTAATAGCTTTTTACTCTTGACAATTATGTTTAAGCCTAAAACTCATGAAAGTTAGGTTTGTTTGTGGAGACCCTCATGATGAACAAACTCTTATGAGCTGTGTATGACAACAAACTTCATATTTATCTCCCGGCAGGTTGTGAAAACCCTAAACCGTGCCAAACTGAGCTGACGGTGTTGGAGCAGGGGCTGTATGATGGACACCCCGTAACGAAGGTGCTACTACAGCCACTCACAGGTAACTACGCTCATTAGTTATTATAGATAGATAGATAGATAGATAGATAGATAGATTGACTGATTGATAAATTGATAGGTAGATAGGTAGATAGATTGATTGATTGATGGATAGACAGATAGATTGATAGACAGATAGACAGACAGATAGATAGATAGATTGATAGATTGTTTGATTGATTGATTGATTGATAGATAAATAGACAGACAGACAGACAGACAGATGGATAGTTAGATAGATAGATAGAGGGACAGATAGATGGATAGATTGATTAATTGATAGGTAGATAGATAGATAGATAGATAGATAGATAGATAGACAGACAGACAGACAGACAGACAGACAGATAGATAGATGATAGATAGATTGATTGATTGATTGATTGATTGATTGATTGATAGCTAGATAGATAGATAGACAGACAGACAGACGGATAGATAGATAGATAGATAGATAGATAGATAGATAGATAGATAGATAGATAGATAGATAGATAGATTGTTTTTATTGATCCTAAACTGGGAAATTGTGGAAAGCTGGGAAACTGAAAGCTTGGTAATATGTGGTAAATATTCCCTTTGTTGTTTCCTTTTATGAAACACATTGAACTAAGTGGTTGCTCAAGATGCAGAGCAGGTATTTTCCATTAGAGACACTTTTCTGTGGGGGCATTTTTGTTTGTTTTATGTACAGTCACACTGATTCTCTGTTCTTCTCCATGCAAACGTTACAACAGGACTCACACACTGATGCTGATTTTTGTCTTCCAGGTCGAACCCACCAGTTACGAGTCCACTGCAGTGCAATCGACCACCCCATCGTCGGAGACTTCACCTACAGCTCAGGAGTAGATGTCACGCCATACCGCATGATGCTTCACGCTCACCTCCTCCACATCCCGTTGGACCCTCAGCCCTTGCATGTCTCTGCTGAGGACCCCTTCACCCCCTCTGTAGACCCAAAGTGGCTCCCACAGCGAACATTGAGGGCACTGATGGTCACTGTGGAGGGACTGCTGGAGCAGAGGGTGGAGGAAGACAGGAAGAGGAAGGAGGAGGAGAGAGAGAGGGCGAGGAGGAAAGAGGAGAAGAGGGAAAGAGTAAAGCAGAGACAGACTGAGGAGGAGACCGAGGAGCAGAGGAGGCAGTGTCAGGAGTGGTTAAGTGAATGGGCTGAAGACTGATGGACATTATTGTTTTTAATTTATTTTTTATACCAGATTTCATATTAAATACTTGCTCTCATTTTTCAGAACACATCAGCAGCTCGAGGACACTGCCAGTTTGCTATTTCTTTTTGGTAAATACAGTTAAGAGAAACACACCTCCAGAAACAAATCTTTATACGTTTAACACAAACTACACCAACAGACGAGCCATGCTGGAATATTTCCAGCTTTGTGAAACCTTAATATCAAATTAATTTATATCCAGGGAGCAGCTTATCCTCAAAACCAAGCAAGATTAACCCAGCAATCAGTGCATTATGATTGTGCATGTTTGAATAATCAAAGCATGTAAAGTGGTTTATTAACCTTTGCTGTAAACACATCGAGCCTGCCAAAAACTGCTGCAGCCATCACTGCTGTTACTAAGCACTGGATGATAGCTTACTGTGCCAACATGATGCTGTTATGTCACTTAGACTCTTGCCAACTGTTGCAAATCATGGAGAATGAATAAATGATATATAAATGTTTTGTGTTGTGTTTTTGCAGAAGGTAGGAACCTGCCTGTTCCAGATTTACTGATCTTCTTGGTTAGTTAAAGTGGTTTTGAAGGAGAACTGTTTAAATGTTTTATATTTGCAAAGAAAAACGGCAACAAATTTTCACTGAACACCAAAAACATTTCACAAAATGCAAAAATATTTGATGTAACAAAGTACATAAAGAAATTAAAAGAAGGCATGTCAGTAGCTGAGTGAATCAAGTCCGTGTACCTGCTATGCATCGAGACTCTCACTTTGTTAGGACAGCCCAGGTTCAAATCCCACCTGTGGCCCATTTCCAGCATATCATCCCCTACTCTCTTACCCCTTTTTAATCCTATCCAATGTCTCTCCACTATCAATAAAGGCAAAATACCCAAGAAATATCTTATCTTTTAATTAAAAGTTAATACAATATACATGCATAATATACTTGTATTCTTACTTAAAAATAATAAAAGAAAAAGACGAGGCCCTTTGTGGCCCCCAGTTGATGATCACTGCCTTATAATGTGCTCATACATTTGCTTTTAGTTTAGTTTTAGTTTTAGTAGTTTATTTTGCGAAATGTAAAAAAAAAAAAAAAAAGAGAAAATAATCATACAACAGTGGACAAACGTACCAATACAATACAAAATTGACAAAATATGAAAACAAAACTATGAAAATGAAAACTGATTTACATATCCGAAAAGGAGTGGGAAGAAGTAATACTTATTTAATTTTACTTCAGTATTATCCATAAAATATTGTTTGGTGTCCGTATCAAGAGAAATCTATAAAATAACCAGAAAAGCACTCAGAGAGCGCAGACCTCCGCCAAGTTGATCCGGATCAGTCCCAAAATTTAATCAGTTCTTCCATATCCCATTTCTGACAATTCCTGAAAATTTCATCCAAATCCATTCAGGAACTTTTCAAGTTATTTTGAACACAGACAAACAGACAAACAGACAGATAAACACCGGCAAAAACATAACCTCCTTGGCGGAGGTAATTAATTCACATACATAAAGAAAGACATATACAGATATACACATATCCCTACTCATACAGTAACTCCCCTGAATAAAAAAAAAAGGATGAGACAACCAAATAATTAAATAAAAAGTAAACACCCTGTGATCATCAAACATCTTAATTCCTATATTTACTGAAAATCATCTCTTTCTACTTTTTTAAAGTGGTTTATGTTCAGACATTCCTAACAGGATTCCAAGTAAGAATGCAGAAGCATTTTCCTGTTGTGTGTATACCCTGTATTTTGAAATGAAAAATTTCCTGTAGAATCTAACCACTTTCCCTTCCAGTGAGTAATATTTGAATATTTGTAGGTAATGAATTGTTTTTTTTGCTTTAAATAGTATTTGTACTGGATGTAGTTCAACAATACCTAGAATTTGATAAGATAAACTTATAAAAGTAGAATTAAATGATGGCTTAAATATATAACCGAAAGAGCCAGGACAAATATCAAAATACAGGGTAATTCACAAACTGCAATTAAAACCGCATTTGAACTTTTCTTACTGGACGGTAGAGAACTACATTACCCATAATGCCCCAGTGATCTGTAAAGGAACGTAAGCTCGCAACAAGGAAGACGGTCGTTGATAGGGGCAGGAAGACGAAGTGAAAGCAGTGCTGTGCTGCATATGTCTGACCATTGCAACTGTTTTATATTTGATTAATAAAAGACTTGAAGCATTAAATAGGCTTTTACTAAATTCACAATGAGCGAGGTTTTCTCATATGAGAGTCTGGTTCACGCAGTATCAGGAGCAGTGGTAAGTTAGCGCTACTGTCGTTGAGTCTGTTTATTTCAGTTGAGGTCAGAGGTCAGTATTAAAATGATTTATTTATGACAAACTATCACTGCCGAATTTTACAGTGTTTTATCGACATTTCGTAAGCATTGTATCTTGGCTTACTTTAGTCGTTTTATATATTAACACTTGATTCTTGTGTAATTATAAGATTTTTCAATGGTGTTTGGTCTCCAGTTTATTTCATATGACTGAATACTTTAATATCTGTTTTTAGGGAAGTGTGACCGCCATGACAGTGTTCTTCCCTCTTGATACTGCAAGACTAAGACTTCAAGGTAAGAAACAAAGATGACAGAGGCCTTTTCACAGAAATTATAGTTATTTTGTGTTTTTGTGTAGCTATTCAGTATACATTATGTTGCTTATTGTGTTGTGTTTGTGTTCAGTGGATGAAAACAGGAAGGCCAAATCAACGCCCGCTATTCTAGCAGAAATTGTCAAAGAAGAAGGACTGTGAGTGAAAATATTGTTAACAGACATGATAACACAGCTTCATCCTAAATCTAAATAAAGAAAACCATAAGTGAAATAAATTATACATGTCTTATTCATTAACAGCAGCTTTTTACTGGCAGATAAGCTCTCTGCATCATTCTGTCTCTACTCAAACTGGCTTGTTGTGTTGACATAGGTGTGTAATACGTTTTTGTTTATTTGTTCAAGTTTGAGATGAATAAAGAAAGAATTGTGATATTTTGCCCAACCATACTGTCACCCCTCGCTGATGTTGATAACTTTAATGACAACTTCTGCTTAAAATGTTTTACCTTCATGACCAGTTTGCTACTGTTTTGCATGTTCTAGACCAGAGATGGACAACTTAACCTCACAGTTGGAGGGCCACAACAGAAACACATAGAAACATACAATTTTAGTCAATTTAAACTACTTCTTTAGTGTGATAGTTGTAATATTCACAGTTTTCCCTAATACATTTTAAGCCCCAGGTCTCTCTGTATTTCTAAAAATATGTCTAGTAAAAGATATGTAAGACTTTTACAGAAACAGGACCTCAAATGCACTGCTAACTTCTTGCAAATAACTAAATGCAATTCCAATAACCAAATATTATATCCATCAATTGTTTACAATGGTAAATAAATCAACCTGACATGGTTAATGGGGAAGACTGCTTTTACCCATTGGCTGACTGCTCCATGTGTCTGTGAAAAGCTGTGCTATAGGAAAGCAAGAAAGCAGCTTCAAGATGTATTTGTGCTCTTTCAGATTAGCCCCATACAGAGGTTGGTTCCCGGTCATCTGCAGCCTGTGCTGCTCCAACTTTGTCTACTTCTACTGCTTCCACAGCCTGAAGGCGGTCTGGTTAAAAGGAAAACAGTCAGCACCTAGCACTGACTTAGCCATTGGGATTGCTGCAGGTAAGAGAAAAAACTTCATAAAGAACAACTTTTTACATACTTGTTTTTCTTCTTGTCATTACTTTAACATCAGCTTAATATTCTGATTAAATCAGTGTTGTGTGGTTATTGTCCTGTTTCTAGGTATTGTGAATGTATTGGTCACCACTCCTTTGTGGGTAGTCAACACCAGGCTGAAGCTTCAGGGCTCAAAGTTTCGAAATGCAGACATACGGCCCACCAGCTACTCTGGCATTCTGGGTAAATGCTCAAATATTGTAGTAGATGATAATAACCGTAACTCTGTACCTAGCCACTACTCACAGCACGTCTATATTTAAATTAAGGATAATTTTCTTTTTTGTTTTTGTAGATGCGTTTGTGCAGATTATCCGGGATGAGGGTGTTGGTGCTCTGTGGAATGGGACCTTCCCGTCCTTACTGCTGGTGCTGAACCCAGGCATACAGTTCATGATATATGAGGGACTGAAGAGGCAGCTGAGGAGAGGAGTTCCCAGGGAGGTGAGTGAGATTTAAAGTGAGACGATGTAGGAATTTACCATTTTTCCAGCTCTATCCACTGTCCCTCTACCATCTATAAAGGCAAAAAGACCCCGCGACATCTTGAAAAAACATTTTAAAAGTTGCAGTGTTGTAAATAAAATTGTAATTAAATATGATTTTTTTTAAATCATTAAATTAAAGGCAGCTGTAAATATGTGAGTCTTCAGCCTTAACTTAAAAGACCTGAGAGTTTCAGCAGACCTGCTGTGAACAAGGTTTTTATTTTCAGATTTATTAGTATCGTACCACTTCAAACTATTTGGCAATTCATTCTTTACTTATTGAGTACAGTTGTGTTGGGCCTTTAGTGAATGATTCCTAGAGGTGATTAACTAGATGTGCACACGTTTTATTGCTCCCTTATCCCTAACAATAAAGTCATAGACTCACAGATTGGTCTGAAAAAATCCTGTAATTAATTCACCTAAGAACATCTTGCCAACGATACAATGCTAATTAAAATATTAATTGTTTTGTATGCATGTAAGCTAAGAATGTATTTATACTGTTTTTGAGATTGATAAAATAAGACACTCGCCAAACTTGATTGTCACACAGTTTTAGAGCTTGAATCTTGGAGATTTTTTACTGCTCTCAAATAAAGAGGCTTATCAAAATTATAATAATTATATAAATGAAATACTCAGATATGCTTTTTGTAAACCCACAGAAAAAAAGAGAGATGGAGTTTCCTTGAGCTCATCCTATCATCTGGATGAGTAAACACTTGATATGCTGAGAATTTCTAATTCTGATCACATGATTTTCTCACAAGAGAACTCAAGTGCTGCAATGACACTACCTGCACTTTAGCAAAATCATGAAGCAAATTTGTTACTTAAATGGAGGAGAAGTAGCTTTTCTTATATTTAGGTTTACGTAATTTTACATACTGTGTTCAGGGTCAGAATTCTTTGTATACAACTGAAACATTGGTGTATTCATTAAGAGAGCAAACAAATTACAGCACTTTAAGATTTACTGCACTGTTTGTGCTCATATTCAGGGATTTAAATGAGTGGTTTTATAGTTTGTTACACACTGTTAAATCTAGGGTTGTATCCTGTAAAATAATCCCATTTCCCACATGATGACATATTTTTCATTTTATTTCCATCCTCTCTCAAATATATTTATCAGTTTCTATACCAGTCATACTTTTCTGATCTTTGTATTGTCACTGGTTTTCTGTAACAATGAGAGTACGAGACTTACCAAACAGTTTTTTTTTTTCCCCATTTTCCAATCAAAGTTGTCATCGGTTGAGGTCTTCTTAATCGGTGCGATTGCCAAAGCCGTTGCCACCACAGTAACATACCCCCTACAGACGATACAGTCCATTCTGAGGGTGAGTTCATGTCTGAGCCTGATGGTGTCCATTGACTCTTGCAGTTGATTTGATAGTTTGCCTTCATGAAAACATTTGCAAAATCTCCACAGTTTGGACAGTTCAACGAGTCAGCGGAAAAAAACAAACTACTGTCCAGTCTGAGGACCATCAAGGCTCTGCTGGTAAACAGAATAAGGTGGGTACATACATAAACACGATCCAAATCAAAATCTTAAGACCAGTTGAAAAATTGGAACTACCTGCATTTTGCACTGTTGGATCTTAAGAAGGCTCTAATGCTGCGCTCCATTAACATCGGAACTGGGAAGAAGGAAGTGGGAATGACATCATCTCCGAGTTATCAGCGTTCCAGTTACAAAGTCGGAAAAAATGTGCCGATCTACCAGGTTATTGTTAGCCATTGTGTTAGCTGTTGTTAGCACGCCCTGAGTTGTAGTTCACAAATACCACATGAGGAATGTAAATAACACTATGGCAACATTTCCATAAATATAAGTTGAACAATACTATGTACAGTATATGGCTGATTTAGTGCGACAAACACAAGACAGAAGTGCTAATAAACGGATTATTGCAGGAGCTTAATAAGTGTTTACACTGAGGGCAGCCATCTTCGATTGTCAACTCAGGGGTGGTGAGGATCCCCCGAGTTCCCTGTTGGAAATTCTGACCTAAGGGGGCGTTCCAGTTGAAATTTCCCACTCGGAACTCAGAAATCCCGACTTCCCAGTACAACTGGAACGCACCATAAGTAGAGCTTGAAAATGCAAAAAGAAGAAATGGGAACAGAGACAAAATATTTTGAGTAAACAATTTATTAAAAACAACAATTTTATCTGGTCAGAGAGTAAAACTTTCTTCCTACTTTCAGTGTCCCATGTTTGGTGCTCCCTTGCAAACTCCAAACGGGCGGTTTTATGGTGTTGAAGGAGACGTGGACTTTGAAAAGGATTTTTGTCTGATGGTTACTGGGCTGCAGTCAGCACCAGTAACAACCTTAATTTGGGCCGAGGATCATCCAGTGTCTAGACGGACAGCCAATTGGATCTTCTGACTCAGCTCCAGTGATTTTTTTTTGGTCTACCACTTGACTTTTTTGTTCCATAACCCTCAGGATCAGCTCAACAATCCTACAAAGACAAAGACAGAGAGCTTTTCTGCTGTTGCCATCAGGAGGTCATGACAGTGTGAATTCCTGACAGTAAATGACATGGAATCCAAACTTTTTGAAGATTTTGGCTTTTAAAGGCTGTGGTCTTAAACTTTTAATCAGCAGACAGAAGCATGTTTGCGTTTCATTGTTGTTTTTAATCAAAATTTCTTCTTTTTGCATTTTGAAGCTCTACTTAGAACCTTAAGATCCAACTGTGCGAAATGCAACTTGTAATTTTTCAACTGGTCTTAAGATTTTGACCAGGAGTGTATGTATAGTTAAGTTTAATTTTGGTGTCATTATTTTCCTTATTTTTTTTTTTTTTTTACTTTACAGTACTCAAAAACATTTCAGTCATGTTGAATTTGGGATAAAACTGGAAAAAGAATTAAGCAGATTAAGCAGTTGCTCTTTGTGCAACTGTTTCCTTTATTTAATAATATTATGACTGTATCATAAATCATGCAGCTTTTCCTTATCCTCAAAGCCTCATTTCCTTCAACAGGAAGTCGGGTATGTTGGGTCTGTTTAAAGGCCTGGAAGCCAAGCTGCTGCAGACGGTGCTGACTGCTGCTCTCATGTTTCTTCTCTATGAGAAGATCTCCAGCTTCACCTTCAGAGTCATGGGAATGAGCAACCACCAAATTAAGAAACGCTAACTGGAACTACAATTCATAAACTTGGATGACTGCACACAGTGGATGAACAAACTAACTGTAAAAAAAAAAATACTTATACACTGTATGAATGTAACTTTACCTCCTGGGAATCAGTCCAGTCTGTCACAAATACTCTGACAAATAAAAATATTGACTTTTAATGTTTGCTTTTTCTGCTGGATTAAAACGATAACCAGACTAAGAGGTTGGATTTATTAGAAAAGATAAGATGTCAACTTATGAGTAAAATGTAACTTTATAACAATACAGCCAAACATAACTCTATAGCAATAAAATTACATATGTAAATATTTAATGACTTGTTTATTAGGGGAGTGAATCTTCCAGTTGGGTCACAATTCAGTTTGATCCAGACTCAGAAGATCTAAATGAAATTTCCATTCAAGCGACTTAAGATTGAAAATGTATTCCTTACCTGTTGTATCAAGGTGCTTATTTCAGGATCTACCTCTGTTTATAGTGCACTAAAATCTGAGTATACATGACTGATATGATGCAATTACAAATACAGTTCAAATGTTGAGCAGAAGTGAAGATACAATTTTGCTGGTTTTCAGACATGTTAATTATGTTAATAAACCTGAATGTAACTTCATATTTTAAGTTTTAACTTCTTTCACATCATGTTGACTAAGTCCATGAAATTGTGTTGCTATTTCAATTCCTTCTAATCATTTCAGAATTTTCTTGACATTTCAACTCGTTCCTTAGTTTATCAACTTTTTCGTGACAGGCATAATAAAAAAAGAGAAATAGGTCCAATAAAAAAACAAATTAGAAGTTGAGATTTTTTAAGGTCTGTGAAAAAAGTCTGATTCTTTTTCCTCAGAATTCTGACCTTAATCTCAGAATTCTGATTTAATTTCCAGAATTATTTTTTTCCCCTCAGAATTCTGACTTTATCTCAGAATTACGACTAGGTTTTCAGAGAAATCTGACTAGAATAATGACTTTCCCCCTTCAGAATTCTGACCTTAGTCTCAGAATTCATTTTTCCTCACAGTTCTGAAATTTATCCCAGAATATGACTTATTTCCATATAAGACTTTTATCTCAGAATTATGGTTATTTCTCTTAGATTCTGACTTAAGTCTCAGAATGAATACTTTTATCTTTTGGACTTCAGACAAAAATCAATGAAATATGACTTTTATCTCAGTGTTATGACTTTTTTTTCTCAGAATTATGACTTTAGTCTCAGATTACTGACTTTTCCCACCTTTCTGACCTTAATCGCAAAATTCATTTTTTTTTTCTCACAATTCTGACATTTATCTGAAAATATGACTTACTTCAGACAAAAATCAATGAAATATGACTTCTACCTCAGAATTATGACTTTTATCTCAGAATTATGACTTTAGTCTCAGATTAATGACTCCCCCCCCAGCTTTCTAAATTTAATCTCAGAATTTATACTTTCCCCTCAGAGTTCTTACTTTAATCCCAGAATTATTACTTTTTCCATTATTCTTATATCAATCTCAGAATTCCTACTTTTTTCTTAAAATGTGGATTTCTTTTTTATTTGTTCTGGTATTAATCCTATATTTCTGACCTTTTCAAAGACTTTAAAGAAAATGTTCAACTCATAAAAATGTGTTTCTGAAGGGGCCCTTATCCTCTTCTGTACCTTTCTTACTCTTTGCCTATGGCCCTTAGAATTAGTGACCCCGTCCCTGAAGAACATTTAACAGCTCAGCCTTCACGCTGTCACACTGTCCGGCACACACCTTGGTACACACGTGGATCAGCCAGACAAACTCACTACCACCTGGATTGGTCTAATCACCGTTATCAAAGATGGCCGACAGTCCATCCACATGCTGTACAGATCAGATGTAGCAGCAGTTACACAACGCGGCAACAGCTCAGACTTTCATAGTTACGTAAGCAGCGCAGCGGCTCCGTCTCTCCTTTATAACAGTGCTAAAGTTGTGTTGTGCCTTTTTAACAACATGGATTCAACGACTACTAAAGAAACAGAGAAGCACTGCGTCCTGTGCTGCCAAGAGGTCGATACCTTCGCCTTCGGGAAATGCGACCACCCGGTGTGTTACCGCTGCTCTACCAAAATGAGGGTGCTGTGCGACCAGAAGTACTGCGCTGTGTGCCGGGAGGAGCTCGACAAGGTGGGGCTTCCGTCACTACTGTGGCCCGGGGATTCCGCTCAGTGTTGCTAGCTAGGCCGCAATGTTCTAATGACTCCATTCAAGAAAATATATTTGATAGACCAAATGTGAATTCATAATCAGTAAGGCACATGTTTGGTTTATAAGTCAAGTAACTAACAAGGTTTTTGATAACTTATTTTTGCTTATATTAGGCTGGCAAAGGTAGCTCAAGCTAGCATTAGCAAGCCAACTGATGTTGCCCCGCGTCTTATTACTTTATCACTCATAACTCAAATATAGTGACCTAACATATTGTTCTTCCTGTTGGCTGTGTTGTGTCTCGAGTATGCCATGAATTAGTGATTTTGTTAGCTGTCAGAGCAGCATTATATGAGCTGTCACCTTTCAGGGAAACCAACGTGAGCACGGTAAAAGGTTTAGCGGTGCGGTTGTTGGGTGTTAACAGGTGACCATGTAAATGAATGACTTTCTCAGTCGGTATGTGTCGTGGTTAATACTGATATCAAGGACGGAAAGTGTCTAACTTTAGTTATGTATTGTAATGAAAACGTATCAAGTATGCTTTCAATGTAAACAATAATGAGGAATTTGCCAGAGCCAGTACACTATTATTATTTTTAATTACAGTAACCACAGGCGGTCACTTCTTGAACCATAACACCGGTTAGCCAGCCAGTTGGTATTCTGTGTTTTCCAATCAAATGACTAGGTATGGATATCGAAAACCTATTTCAGTTTAGAATCGATAACAGCTCTTTCAATTAATCATTATTATCATAAGTATTTTTGCTGATCAATTCCCTCATCAGGGTGGCGCAGCCGGTAGTGCCTCACAGCAAGAAGGTTGCTGGTTTGATCCTGGGGTTGGTGTATAGCTGGCATGTTATCCCAGTACATGCGTGGGTTCTCTCAAAAATCAAAAACATGTTCATTAGGTTAATTGGTGACTCCAAATTGTCGTGAGGTATGAGTGTGAGAATGAATAGTTCTCTCTATGTGGCCCTGTGATCGGCTGGTGACCTGTGTTGCCAGATCTTATACTGAAATAAGCAACCAGGTCAATAAAAACAAGCCCATGACCAGCAACCTCCAACTATTTTTTTTTCTCCAATACAATATATTACTTTAAAAAAAGAGGAATCCATATAAAGCATGTTTTGATTTTGAGCCACATTACATTTCAGTTTTACAGTGATATGTTTTTTTCTTATTTGTCACTTCATTTACTTATTCAACATCCCTTTTCTGGAGGTGGAACATCCTTTTCTTTATAAAGAAGTGAAGGGAGGATCTACTGTTATTTATCACTCTGTTATCACTAAACAGCCTGTCTATCCTTGATTTTATTAACCAAACAGACATAGTCAGGCTTTTGTCTAAGTTTTATGTTGATTCTCTACAGCTTTATTATGGTGAAAACTGTAATGGCTACATTAGAAATACATTTACTTCTGGCTATGAGGATTTTTTTTGGTGGAAACATCATTTTTGCCCCTCCTTTAACAGTTAAATTTACATTTGTGTTTAGAGTGGGAGAAAATATATTGGTTGTAGAGTCTGCATCAGATCCCTCCTGGGTTTAGGGGCACAACAAGCCCAAATAAGCAACTGCACTTTTAGAACAAGCCCAAAAAAATGCAACCCGCAACTGCTAATATTTGCAAGCAACCTTTCAAAATAAGAAGTTGGCGACTGGTTCAGGGCGTACCCTGTCTCGCCCCGTGTCAGCTGGGATAGGCTCCAGCCCCCTGCAACCCAGAAATGGATAAGCTGTTAAGATAATGGATGGATGGAATTCGCTTATCAATTCCTTCCACTTTGCTCTGCATGCTTTGCAAATAAAGGACGTCGCAGACTTATCAGAGGCAGTCAGCCAGGGAGCAGAGGTGGTCAAAATTGTGTTGTAATGTTTGACAAAAAGATGTTTATCACACATTTGTCATATGTTTGAAATTGCAGAAAATCAACAGGAATTATTAAAGAATTGGACCAATGAGCAGAATAGTTGATGGCATTGGTATTAATTGGTATCAATAAACCAAATCAAATCTGAACAATTCACAACCGACCCATTTAAAGTAGTTTGTGTTTTTATGGACAACAGTGACATGTTTCTCATGGGGACCTTGATTCTCACGAACTTGTGATGTTGAGGTAGCAAAAACCCCTCAAAGGATGACATATTTTTTTCAATATCTGGATAGTTTTTTCATAACAAATGTTTTGACAGTCAATGCTATGGTTATAACTGATGGTATTAAAAAATCATAAAGTTTTGAAAATAAAAAATATTCTGTAGGATGGGTATGTCAAAGATAAATGAATAAATAAAAATTGTAGACAAAAACCTGCTCACAGTCTAACATTGCACAAATACAATGGCAACACTAGTAAAAATCATATAAATGAATGATAATTACATAATAAAATAATAAAGTAGTAGTATAAACAATAAAAATGGGAATAAATTTGAATAGAGGTTTATGATATTTTGTTTTTTTCCAATATCCAATATGCCTATATTTCTTAAAGCATTATTGCAGATACCAACATTTTTTGTCGAGCACAAAGCCTCCACTTTACTGAAATTGACTTCTTCTCTTCATGGTGAAAGTCAAACTATGTTACAAGCAGTTTTGAATCAAGAAAAACAAATTTTAAGTCTTTAACAAATTATGCCTCTGGTTTATAAAAGTGGACAGTTAGTGATGATGAGTTGAACCATTATGGTAAATTTGTTAATTCTGCTGGTATTACAGCCAACATGTACAGCAAAAATGTCAAATCTGCCAGTACAGATAATCAGCTTTAATCTGCTGTTACAATATTGTTCCAGTAATATTATTTATCCCCACATTATTGTTGTAATTCTCCTTATTCAAACAAATATCAAAGTTCTACAGAAATAAAACAGTGAAAAAGAGTAAAAGCAGACCACATGAGTACTAAACAAGTTCAAGCTGTTGAGTGTTACCTTTCTGTGTTCAATGTGTTTTCTAATTGTTTGTATTTTAGTGATATTCATATAAATACATGAAAATGCCCAACATTGACCACTATTTTCAGTTCTATGGTACCAAATCAAGTATCAGTTTTCAGTGGAAAAGTAATGTTGTATTGTTTGTGAAGTTCTTGTAAGAATTTTTAATGTCTTTAAAAACATAGCTGTCCCAGAATCTTGTACTTAGATTTAATGCTTGAAAAGAAGAATAATTTTATTATAAGTTTTGGTATCACAGCTACAGAAATAGTAGTCCTAGCAGCTATTTTAATGTTAGGTGCATTGTTACAGAAAAACACAATCAAAACCAGTCCAATTCATCTCAAAGAGCCATATCATCATGAAAAACATGTTTTCATTGTCGTAGCAAGTTTGCAAGTGAAACACAAAGATAAAAAAAAACATATTCAAAGTGATTATGTGAGATTTTGACTTAGATTTTGTTTTAAAAAAAATTTGGAGGGGAAATGAAATTGGGAAAAAAAACCATCTCAGTATGAGGGTATTACTGAATAAGGACTGCCTTTAAGAGTTTGCTTCTAGTTTTCACTGTATGCAACCCTCTCTTTTAAGCCTGTTAGAAAGTGTGTTTTTAGTCCTTTATTCCTTTCAGTGCTGTCAGTATCAATCATTAAATATTGGGGAAAAATTGTAAGTGGTGTTGAAGTTATCAAACAATGTAAAACTATGTGAAATGTCAAATGTGAATCATCAATATCTTTATTGTTTGAATGCTGAATGAATTATTTCCCTTATTTCAATGCAAACCCTGCCACTTAACACGACTCCTGTGGCAGTAGTTCTTGACAAGCAGAATTTTCAGAGCACGTTATTTTTTGATTTGGTTTAATTTCCATGAAAAATGTTTCACAAAACTTAAGCAGAATAAACATTTTGTATTCCTTTGCAACTCTGTACTACAGCCTTGATATCATTTGAAGTACAGCAGTACTTATGGGTCTGACTTTCATGTTGTTTGTAGGTGGTGTTTGTCAAAAAAGTGGAGGCCTTCTCAAATCTGCCCCTCCATCAGTTCCCCTGTGAGAAGAAGCATGATATCTATTTTGGTGATGAGAGGATTTACGCCCGGTACAGGTAATTAATCAGAACAGCTTGCCTTTAAATTTAGAAAAATTTGAGTCGGAAATCAGAGCACCAGTCATTGACATGGCAAAGTATCTGGTTAAAAGAATATGTCAACAGTTTTTTTCTTTTCTTGTCTTGCCTCACTCCCGAGTCCATGACAAGCAGATAGACACCATTCTTTCAACTGTGTGTGTAGCAACAAGGAAGAGACGGGTAGAGCTCGCCCACCGCTAATTAGCTCAGCTCAAACACTGGGAGTCAATGGGTAGCGTTAGCCTGCCTCTGCCTGCAGTCATAAGATAAACTCTTCAGTCTATTTTTAGACTAAGAATAGCATTTCCTGTCTGCAGTGGTTTACGCATGCACCCTGCAGTTTAGTTTCGTATATACATCTTTAGAAAATTAGGCGGCAAAAAAAGAGTGACAACAAGCATGAAGAGCTGCTGAAGAGTTTATCTGATGACTGTAGGCAGAGGCAGGCTAACAATACCCATTGACTCCCACTGTTTGAGCTAAGCTAATTAGCGGTGGGCAAGCTCTGCCCGTCTCTTCCTTGTTACTGCATGCACAGTCAAAAGAGTGGTGTCTATCTGCTTGTCATGGACTCTGGAGTGAGGAAAGACAAGAAAAAGAAAAAAAAAATGAAGGCGTATCCCTTTAAATTTAAAAAATATTTTGCTTTGTAACTGCAGTCTTAAAAAGACAGATTGGCCACACCTGCCAGTCTTCAGTGAGGCAGTTCTTGTCATCTCAATATGCAGTATCATGCTAAATAGATTTATACCACCTTTCATGTGACTGCTGCGACTCAAATTAGCCTTTTAAATGTGGAAAAGCCTTTCATTTTGTTGTCTGCATATTGCAAAGCCTGATGTCTAATAAAATGAGTTTTCCCAGTCATTTCTCTTTCTCCCATGAGCTGTTGCTTTTCAATCTTGTTTTATATTTGAATTGGGTTTTTTTCTGGGATTGCATTTATCCATTGTGTGCTTATTTTCAGGCATCTGTTGCTGCCCGAGTGTGTCCGCTGTCCAGAGCCCAAAGTTTTCTCCAAGTTTGAGGAGCTGGAGTATCATATGAGGAAGACGCATGAACTCTTTTGTTGCAAGCTCTGCTCAAAACACCTTAAGGTATACCCATGAGGCTTTATTAATACAATGTTGTTAACCCTGAATAATCTAAATCAGAGAGTTGTAAGAGAGCTTTAATGTACTTTCAGATCTTTTCATATGAGCGCAAGTGGTACAACCGAAAGGAACTGGCACGCCATCGAGCACATGGAGATCCGGACGACACGAGCCACAGAGGACACCCGCTCTGCAAGTTCTGTGACGACCGTTACCTCGATAATGACGAACTGCTAAAGCATCTGCGCAGGGACCATTACTTCTGTCATTTCTGTGATGCAGATGGTTCACAGGAGTATTATAGGTGGGTTTGGTAGTTAAATTGCAACATCTATTTATTTATTTACAGGCACGAAACCCTTTTTTTTTCAGTCGTTAAAAAACTGATGAAGTTTTATTCTTTAGTGATTACCAGTACCTGAGTGAGCACTTCAAAGAGAGCCATTATCTGTGTGAGGAGGGTCGCTGTGCTACTGAACAGTTCACCCATGCTTTCCGCTCCGAGATCGACTACAAGGCCCACAAGGCAGCGGCGCACAGCAAGAACCGAGCAGAGGCACGACAAAACCGGCACATAGATCTCCAGTTTAACTACGCACCGAGACAACAGAGGAGAAATGACGGTGAGCGATGGTGTCAATTTCCCCACAGGGACAAAAATAAAGTAACTAACAAACTGTGTGGCAGCTTTGTGGATGAAAGAGAGTTTGACCCTATGTTTACATGTAAGAACTGTTGTTAACATTAATGATGTAAGTAAGGGTGATAAAATATGTGTTTCTATAGGTATGGTGTCAGGTGAGGACTATGAGGAGGTGCGTCAAAGTCGAGGAGCAAGAGGGGGACGGCCTCAGGGGGGGCAGAAGAGCTGGAGATATTCCCGGTGAGTCAAAGGGCCCATTTACACGACTGTGAAAACAGAGTTTTCGTTGCGCCCATAGTGCCTGAATCTGCGAACTTTTGAAACCAGGGTCCAGAGTGAAAGGTTTTGAAAACATTATTACTGTCATCCCTGTGTAAACAGGAATCGCCGTTGTTAGGGAAAACGGGGGCGCGTGATGCATGCGCAGTAATCTTTCAGATAAAGGTTGCGCGCGCACCTAGGAACAACAACAACAGCAGCTATGACCGACTACCAAGCAACCTGTGTGCTACTAATTGTGCTAGGTTTATCGCTCCTACAACAAAATGTGGATTTGCTGCATCAATACTCTGACCAGCAGAGACGCATTTGTTATTTTCACCAAGGACACTACAAACTTACATCGCCTACTACTGGCCTGGCATGCATGCTACTGCATTTTCAGTCGTTCTCACAGAGCCGTGTGATCCCTCCAAGTGTGAGTATTATGGCTTGAAATGGCAGATTGAATCGGGCTAGTGGTTAGAGTAGGGTAGGGGTGGTAATTGAGAACTGGTTCCAGTTTGTAATCTTCTCTTTGAGTAATCAGGCTGTTTTACTTTATGCAAAACCATTTCCCATGTCTTCATCTTAGTTAAGCTGCCTCACAAAACAATGATGGCACGCCCCCATTTTTAGAGCCAGTCAGCTGGAACAACAATGGAGGACTCCAGGGAGTGACGGCAGACAGTAGGCAGGAGTAGTCTTGGGTGTAGTTGGCTTCTTTGTCTGTTAAGAAACAAAGAAGCACACAACAAAAATTCTGCCCGTAAGATTTCAAGCAACGGTGGAAACACCAACAACCTGCTGAAACTATCAATGATGCAGATCAGCATTGAAATCAGGAATGCCACGTGTCTGACATTGATGCAGAAAAACCTGATGTGTCAGTTCTCATCCTCATGCTGATTAGACTTGAACATGGGCCACCAATTTGATCATCTGTGCATGTCGTAACTGGGGATGTAGATGGTTTGTTGAATTTGATCCCGATACCCTTTAGGCTGTCACTTTCCCCAAATCAAACTCCAGTGGTTTTCAAGCATACACGCAGATAACTGAAGATATTCGGTTAGTTATTTTGCCCCCTCCCCCCCGGTAGTAGGGAGAGAGTCCTTTCTTTTAATATAGTCTCAGTGTTTGCCCAAGTAGCGTCATACAGTTTTACAATGTGGCTCGAAATCATGGTTACACTCTCCCGTAACCGAACCAATGGGCCGCATATCCTTGTATATGAATCTCACAGTCACACAGGGATGAATACTTGATGAAGCACTGCTGCACCATAATAATAATAATAATACATTTTATTTAAAAGCGCCTTTCATGACACTCAAGGACACTGTACAGGATAAAAGCAACAACAATAAAATCAACAATAAAACATGAAAATCAGCAAGACACAAAAGACGATGACGGATAAGTGGGTGAAAATGGCAAATTCGTGTTAAATGGAGTATGCAGTCCTGAACAGGTGGGTTTTGAGTCTGGATTTGAAGAGGGAAAGAGTGTTCAGATTTTGGAGGTCTGGGGGAGAGAGTTCCAGAGCTGGGGAGCAGAGCGACTGAAGGCCCTGCTCCCCTTGGTATCTTCTCCTCGACTTCATGGTTTGGGTGAAAAGTCGACAGGTAAGCCCGCAGATTTGTTGTGGAGGACGAGTCAGTTGCTTTGACATAATCGGCAAACAGGCCAGTGTTTGACTTTGATTTTGCCATCAACAGTGTAGAACTGAAAATACTTCCACACAGTGTATGTGACTGATGGTCAGGTTGTGCTGAGAGCGCCCTCTGTTGGATCAAATGGTCCACTGCCCTGATGTGCTGCTATACTTCATATTTTACATTTGAATGTTATTTACACTTCGAGTACGGACTTTTATCCCAATGCTTGAACAGATATTCTAATATCCAGTATAAGGTGTCAGCCATTAAACCCCTATTGATACTCTGTTATAATCTGAGTCCTGATTAAAACCATTATAGATACTTCACTTTTTTGGGGGGAGGATGAAACCTAAAAGCATTTTGAAAAAAAACTGAGTAAAGCTTGTGTTCATAAATTCACAAACGTGTCTGTGCAGAGAAGAAGAAGACAGGGAGTTGGCAGCTGCTCGGAGGGCGTCTTTGGCCATGCGCAGACAGGAGGAAAGGGGAGCGATGCAGGAGAGGAGTGCTCCTAAACACCCCAAGGAGGAGAAAATGGCGAGAACTGAACCAGAGGAACCTAGACAACGGACCGGACAAATCAAACCTCCAGGTGGGACAGGAACATGTGATGGGAAACAGATGAAGAGTTTTTTCTCCAGCTGGTTTCATTATACAAAACTTTATCATGGGATGCTTGTACTATTTTTTTTTTTTTCTTAGCAGAGGTAAGATCTCGCTTGCAAAATCTGAAATGTAATTTATCTACTTCTGTGCTTCCAGTACGAACAATGAAGAGCAGTAATCCAGAAGAGGACGACTTTCCAGTTTTGGGAGCGACCGCAGCAGCATCGATGTAACTTTTGACTCAAACTGACACTTTCATCATACGCAGTTTTGTGCTGTGACATATTTACTATTTGTTGTGTCTTTCTCTTTAGTGTAAAGCCAACCCCACCTGTAGTAACAGCGGCCCAAACTTCTCTGAAGGAAGATGACTTCCCGAGTCTCTCAGCTGTTGCCGTAACAGCCCCGATGACCCCTGCGTACTCTGCCCAAAACAGGAAGACCTCTTCCTTCCAGGAGGAGGACTTCCCGGCCCTCGTCTCCAAAATAAGACCCCTGAAAACCACGACTGGTAATAAGTCAGCATGGTCCAGCCACACTGCTGTAGCTAAACCCACCACTCAACCTCCTCCCCCCTCCAAGGCTCCTTCTCAGGTCTCCTCCTCAGGCCCTCAGCCTCTCTCCTCCTCCACGTCTTCGTCCTCACGCAGGAAAAAGAAAGTAGGAGACAACGGGAAAGCTGCCACCACTCGTTCTCCCCCTTCATCAGATGACGATGGTGGAGGATTAACGCAGCAGGAGTTCCGTGCAGTGCCCACCATGCTGGATATCTCTTCACTGCTCACCGTTAAAGGAGGAAACAGCAAGCCTCCTCCAGTCAGCTCCACCACTCCAAACCTGGCTCCAAACACAGATCCGCCTCCCTCTAAAGCCAGCAAGAAGAAGAAACAGCAGAAGACCACGGCTGCTCCCTCAACGTCTGCATCTTCAGCATCAGGAACAACACAAACGCCGAGTTCGATCTCAGGGGAAACTGCAGTGCAGAAGGAGAACGTACCTGAAACAACTTGGAACAAACCACTCTCTGGTGCTGTGACCAGTGGGTTGGTGAACGGCCATCCAGAAAAGTCTCCACCACTCAGCAAAGAGGCTGTCGCAGTGAAACCAAGCCCGATTATTGAAGCCCCTCTGGAGCAGGAGGAGGAGTTCCCTGCGCTTACCACCAAGAAGCCTCCACCAGGTACAGCACTTATAAATCTTAAGTTTTTAAGAGGAAGGTGCTTAAGTATAAGAGAGATCCGATAGTATTAAAGATGAACTAGAAAAGCTCTCAGAGAGCGCAGACCTCTGCCAAGCACCTCAGTGCCAACAGTGGCTTTTCCACAAGCCCTGTGAAAGATACAATTCTGGATCACCAGATCCAGAATAGTGCCAGGATCCAGTCCAAACTCAGCACATACATGGGGGTTGTTATCCTGTATGAACATAACAAGTTTTGGGAACATCACTAAATATTTTGATTTTATATGAATTATTAAATGTTGTCAATGGGATTTCCCATTATAAAGATCATTGTTTTTTGTGATGTCAATCTGGATCGGACACAGATGAAATTTACCTTGATGATAGAGACGTTGACCCCATATTATCCTGTAAAATTGGAAGCAAATCCATAAAAAAATGGATGAGAGATGATTTTTAAAATATGGTCCAATGTTAACTTATTGATTTTTTTTTTTTTTTTTTTTTTT
>JBAMNC010001459.1:0-111592 GCA_037902135.1 Cetoscarus ocellatus
GACTTGTTTATTAGGGGAGTGAATCTTCCAGTTGTGGTCACAATTCAGTTTGATCCAGACTCAGAAGATCTAAAGGAAATTTCCATTCAAGCGACTTAAGATTGAAAATGTATTCCCTTACCTTGTTGTATCAAGGTGCTTATTTCAGGATCTACCTCTGTTTATAGTGCACTAAAATCTGAGTATACCATGACTGATATGATGCAATTACAAATACAGTTCAAATGTTGAGCAGAAGTGAAGATACAATTTTGCTGGTTTTCAGACATGTTAATTATGTTAATAAACCTGAATGTAACTTCATATTTTAAGTTTTAACCTTCTTTCACATCATGTTGACTAAGTCCATGAAATTGTGTTGCTATTTCAATTCCTTCTAATCATTTCAGAATTTTCTTGACATTTCAACTCGTTCCTTAGTTTATCAACTTTTCGTGACAGGCATAATAAAAAAAGAGAAATAGGTCCAATAAAAAAACAAATTAGAAGTTGAGATTTTTTAAGGTCTGTGAAAAAAGTCTGATTCTTTTTCCTCAGAATTCTGACCTTAATCTCAGAATTCTGATTTAATTTCCAGAATTATTTTTTTCCCCTACAGAATTCTGACTTTATCTCAGAATAAGACTAGGTTTTCAGAGAAATCTGACTAGAATAATGACTTTCCCCCTTCAGAATTCTGACCTTAGTCTCAGAATTCATTTTTCCTCACAGTTCTGAAATTTATCCCAGAATATGACTTATTTCCACATAAGACTTTTATCTCAGAATTATGGTTATTTCTCTTAGATTCTGACTTAAGTCTCAGAATGAATACTTTTATCTTTTGGACTTCAGACAAAAATCAATGAAATATGACTTTTATCTCAGTGTTATGACTTTTTTTTCTCAGAATTATGACTTTAGTCTCAGATTACTGACTTTTCCCCACCTTTCTGACCTTAATCGCAAAACTTCATTTTTTTTTTCTCACAATTCTGACATTTATCTGAAAATATGACTTACTTCAGACAAAAAATCAATGAAATATGACTTTTACCTCAGAATTATGACTTTTATCTCAGAATTATGACTTAGTCTCAGATTAATGACTCCCCCCCCAGCTTTCTAAATTTAATCTCAGAATTTATACTTTCCCCTCAGAGTTCTTACTTTAATCCCAGAATTATTACTTTTTCCATTATTCTTATATCAATCTCAGAATTCCTACTTTTTCTTAAAATGTGGATTTCTTTTTTATTTGTTCTGGTATTAATCCTATATTTCTGACCTTTTCAAAGACTTTAAAGAAAATGTTCAACTCATAAAAATGTGTTTCTGAAGGGGCCCTTATCCTCTTCTGTACCTTTCTTACTCTTTGCCTATGGCCCTTAGAATTAGTGACCCCGTCCCTGAAGAACATTTAACAGCTCAGCCTTCACGCTGTCACACTGTCCGGCACACACCTTGGTACACACGTGGATCAGCCAGACAAACTCACTACCACCTGGATTGGTCTAATCACCGTTATCAAAGATGGCCGACAGTCCATCCACATGCTGTACAGATCAGATGTAGCAGCAGTTACACAACGCGGCAACAGCTCAGACTTTCATAGTTACGTAAGCAGCGCAGCGGCTCCGTCTCTCCTTTATAACAGTGCTAAAGTTGTGTTGTGCCTTTTTAACAACATGGATTCAACGACTACTAAAGAAACAGAGAAGCACTGCGTCCTGTGCTGCCAAGAGGTCGATACCTTCGCCTTCGGGAAATGCGACCACCCGGTGTGTTACCGCTGCTCTACCAAAATGAGGGTGCTGTGCGACCAGAAGTACTGCGCTGTGTGCCGGGAGGAGCTCGACAAGGTGGGGCTTCCGTCACTACTGTGGCCCGGGGATTCCGCTCAGTGTTGCTAGCTAGGCCGCAATGTTCTAATGACTCCATTCAAGAAAATATATTTGATAGACCAAATGTGAATTCATAATCAGTAAGGCACATGTTTGGTTTATAAGTCAAGTAACTAACAAGGTTTTTGATAACTTATTTTTGCTTATATTAGGCTGGCAAAGGTAGCTCAAGCTAGCATTAGCAAGCCAACTGATGTTGCCCCGCGTCTTATTACTTTATCACTCATAACTCAAATATAGTGACCTAACATATTGTTCTTCCTGTTGGCTGTGTTGTGTCTCGAGTATGCCATGAATTAGTGATTTTGTTAGCTGTCAGAGCAGCATTATATGAGCTGTCACCTTTCAGGGAAACCAACGTGAGCACGGTAAAAGGTTTAGCGGTGCGGTTGTTGGGTGTTAACAGGTGACCATGTAAATGAATGACTTTCTCAGTCGGTATGTGTCGTGGTTAATACTGATATCAAGGACGGAAAGTGTCTAACTTTAGTTATGTATTGTAATGAAAACGTATCAAGTATGCTTTCAATGTAAACAATAATGAGGAATTTGCCAGAGCCAGTACACTATTATTATTTTTAATTACAGTAACCACAGGCGGTCACTTCTTGAACCATAACACCGGTTAGCCAGCCAGTTGGTATTCTGTGTTTTCCAATCAAATGACTAGGTATGGATATCGAAAACCTTTTTCAGTTTAGAATCGATAACAGCTCTTTCAATTAATCATTATTATCATAAGTATTTTTGCTGATCAATTCCCTCATCAGGGTGGCGCAGCCGGTAGTGCCTCACAGCAAGAAGGTTGCTGGTTTGATCCTGGGGTTGGTGTATAGCTGGCATGTTATCCCAGTACATGCGTGGGTTCTCTCAAAAATCAAAAACATGTTCATTAGGTTAATTGGTGACTCCAAATTGTCGTGAGGTATGAGTGTGAGAATGAATAGTTCTCTCTATGTGGCCCTGTGATCGGCTGGTGACCTGTGTTGCCAGATCTTATACTGAAATAAGCAACCAGGTCAATAAAAACAAGCCCAAGACCAGCAACCTCCAACTATTTTTTTTCTCCAATACAATATATTACTTTAAAAAAAGAGGAATCCATATAAAGCATGTTTTGATTTTGAGCCACATTACATTTCAGTTTTACAGTGATATGTTTTTTTCTTATTTGTCACTTCATTTACTTATTCAACATCCCTTTTCTGGAGGTGGAACATCCTTTTCTTTATAAAGAAGTGAAGGGAGGATCTACTGTTATTTATCACTCTGTTATCACTAAACAGCCTGTCTATCCTTGATTTTATTAACCAAACAGACATAGTCAGGCTTTTGTCTAAGTTTTATGTTGATTCTCTACAGCTTTATTATGGTGAAAACTGTAATGGCTACATTAGAAATACATTTACTTCTGGCTATGAGGATTTTTTTTGGTGGAAACATCATTTTTGCCCCTCCTTTAACAGTTAAATTTACATTTGTGTTTAGAGTGGGAGAAAATATATTGGTTGTAGAGTCTGCATCAGATCCCTCCTGGGTTTAGGGGCACAACAAGCCCAAATAAGCAACTGCACTTTTAGAACAAGCCCAAAAAAATGCAACCCGCAACTGCCAATATTTGCAAGCAACCTTTCAAAATAAGAAGTTGGCGACTGGTTCAGGGCGTACCCTGTCTCGCCCCGTGTCAGCTGGGATAGGCTCCAGCCCCCTGCAACCCAGAAATGGATAAGCTGTTAAGATAATGGATGGATGGAATTCGCTTATCAATTCCTTCCACTTTGCTCTGCATGCTTTGCAAATAAAGGACGTCGCAGACTTATCAGAGGCAGTCAGCCAGGGAGCAGAGGTGGTCAAAATTGTGTTGTAATGTTTGACAAAAAGATGTTTATCACACATTTGTCATATGTTTGAAATTGCAGAAAATCAACAGGAATTATTAAAGAATTGGACCAATGAGCAGAATAGTTGATGGCATTGGTATTAATTGGTATCAATAAACCAAATCAAATCTGAACAATTCACAACCGACCCATTTAAAGTAGTTTGTGTTTTTATGGACAACAGTGACATGTTTCTCATGGGGACCTTGATTCTCACGAACTTGTGATGTTGAGGTAGCAAAAACCCCTCAAAGGATGACATATTTTTTTCAATATCTGGATAGTTTTTTTCATAACAAATGTTTTGACAGTCAATGCTATGGTTATAACTGATGGTATTAAAAAATCATAAAGTTTTGAAAATAAAAAATATTCTGTAGGATGGGTATGTCAAAGATAAATGAATAAATAAAAATTGTAGACAAAAACCTGCTCACAGTCTAACATTGCACAAATACAATGGCAACACTAGTAAAAATCATATAAATGAATGATAATTACATAATAAAATAATAAAGTAGTAGTATAAACAATAAAAATGGGAATAAATTTGAATAGAGGTTTATGATATTTTGTTTTTTTCCAATATCCAATATGCCTATATTTCTTAAAGCATTATTGCAGATACCAACATTTTTTGTCGAGCACAAAGCCTCCACTTTACTGAAATTGACTTCTTCTCTTCATGGTGAAAGTCAAACTATGTTACAAGCAGTTTTGAATCAAGAAAAACAAATTTTAAGTCTTTAACAAATTATGCCTCTGGTTTATAAAAGTGGACAGTTAGTGATGATGAGTTGAACCATTATGGTAAATTTGTTAATTCTGCTGGTATTACAGCCAACATGTACAGCAAAAATGTCAAATCTGCCAGTACAGATAATCAGCTTTAATCTGCTGTTACAATATTGTTCCAGTAATATTATTTATCCCCACATTATTGTTGTAATTCTCCTTATTCAAACAAATATCAAAGTTCTACAGAAATAAAACAGTGAAAAAGAGTAAAAGCAGACCACATGAGTACTAAACAAGTTCAAGCTGTTGAGTGTTACCTTTCTGTGTTCAATGTGTTTTCTAATTGTTTGTATTTTAGTGATATTCATATAAATACATGAAAATGCCCAACATTGACCACTATTTTCAGTTCTATGGTACCAAATCAAGTATCAGTTTTCAGTGGAAAAGTAATGTTGTATTGTTTGTGAAGTTCTTGTAAGAATTTTTAATGTCTTTAAAAACATAGCTGTCCCAGAATCTTGTACTTAGATTTAATGCTTGAAAAGAAGAATAATTTTATTATAAGTTTTGGTATCACAGCTACAGAAATAGTAGTCCTAGCAGCTATTTTAATGTTAGGTGCATTGTTACAGAAAAACACAATCAAAACCAGTCCAATTCATCTCAAAGAGCCATATCATCATGAAAAACATGTTTTCATTGTCGTAGCAAGTTTGCAAGTGAAACACAAAGATAAAAAAAACATATTCAAAGTGATTATGTGAGATTTTGACTTAGATTTTGTTTTAAAAAAAATTTGGAGGGGAAATGAAATTGGGAAAAAAAACCATCTCAGTATGAGGGTATTACTGAATAAGGACTGCCTTTAAGAGTTTGCTTCTAGTTTTCACTGTATGCAACCCTCTCTTTTAAGCCTGTTAGAAAGTGTGTTTTTAGTCCTTTATTCCTTTCAGTGCTGTCAGTATCAATCATTAAATATTGGGGAAAAATTGTAAGTGGTGTTGAAGTTATCAAACAATGTAAAACTATGTGAAATGTCAAATGTGAATCATCAATATCTTTATTGTTTGAATGCTGAATGAATTATTTCCCTTATTTCAATGCAAACCCTGCCACTTAACACGACTCCTGTGGCAGTAGTTCTTGACAAGCAGAATTTTCAGAGCACGTTATTTTTTGATTTGGTTTAATTTCCATGAAAAATGTTTCACAAAACTTAAGCAGAATAAACATTTTGTATTCCTTTGCAACTCTGTACTACAGCCTTGATATCATTTGAAGTACAGCAGTACTTATGGGTCTGACTTTCATGTTGTTTGTAGGTGGTGTTTGTCAAAAAAGTGGAGGCCTTCTCAAATCTGCCCCTCCATCAGTTCCCCTGTGAGAAGAAGCATGATATCTATTTTGGTGATGAGAGGATTTACGCCCGGTACAGGTAATTAATCAGAACAGCTTGCCTTTAAATTTAGAAAAATTTGAGTCGGAAATCAGAGCACCAGTCATTGACATGGCAAAGTATCTGGTTAAAAGAATATGTCAACAGTTTTTTTCTTTTCTTGTCTTGCCTCACTCCCGAGTCCATGACAAGCAGATAGACACCATTCTTTCAACTGTGTGTGTAGCAACAAGGAAGAGACGGGTAGAGCTCGCCCACCGCTAATTAGCTCAGCTCAAACACTGGGAGTCAATGGGTAGCGTTAGCCTGCCTCTGCCTGCAGTCATAAGATAAACTCTTCAGTCTATTTTTAGACTAAGAATAGCATTTCCTGTCTGCAGTGGTTTACGCATGCACCCTGCAGTTTAGTTTCGTATATACATCTTTAGAAAATTAGGCGGCAAAAAAAGAGTGACAACAAGCATGAAGAGCTGCTGAAGAGTTTATCTGATGACTGTAGGCAGAGGCAGGCTAACAATACCCATTGACTCCCACTGTTTGAGCTAAGCTAATTAGCGGTGGGCAAGCTCTGCCCGTCTCTTCCTTGTTACTGCATGCACAGTCAAAAGAGTGGTGTCTATCTGCTTGTCATGGACTCTGGAGTGAGGAAAGACAAGAAAAAGAAAAAAAAAATGAAGGCGTATCCCTTTAAATTTAAAAAATATTTTGCTTTGTAACTGCAGTCTTAAAAAGACAGATTGGCCACACCTGCCAGTCTTCAGTGAGGCAGTTCTTGTCATCTCAATATGCAGTATCATGCTAAATAGATTTATACCACCTTTCATGTGACTGCTGCGACTCAAATTAGCCTTTTAAATGTGGAAAAGCCTTTCATTTTGTTGTCTGCATATTGCAAAGCCTGATGTCTAATAAAATGAGTTTTCCCAGTCATTTCTCTTTCTCCCATGAGCTGTTGCTTTTCAATCTTGTTTTATATTTGAATTGGGTTTTTTTCTGGGATTGCATTTATCCATTGTGTGCTTATTTTCAGGCATCTGTTGCTGCCCGAGTGTGTCCGCTGTCCAGAGCCCAAAGTTTTCTCCAAGTTTGAGGAGCTGGAGTATCATATGAGGAAGACGCATGAACTCTTTTGTTGCAAGCTCTGCTCAAAACACCTTAAGGTATACCCATGAGGCTTTATTAATACAATGTTGTTAACCCTGAATAATCTAAATCAGAGAGTTGTAAGAGAGCTTTAATGTACTTTCAGATCTTTTCATATGAGCGCAAGTGGTACAACCGAAAGGAACTGGCACGCCATCGAGCACATGGAGATCCGGACGACACGAGCCACAGAGGACACCCGCTCTGCAAGTTCTGTGACGACCGTTACCTCGATAATGACGAACTGCTAAAGCATCTGCGCAGGGACCATTACTTCTGTCATTTCTGTGATGCAGATGGTTCACAGGAGTATTATAGGTGGGTTTGGTAGTTAAATTGCAACATCTATTTATTTATTTACAGGCACGAAACCCTTTTTTTTTCAGTCGTTAAAAAACTGATGAAGTTTTATTCTTTAGTGATTACCAGTACCTGAGTGAGCACTTCAAAGAGAGCCATTATCTGTGTGAGGAGGGTCGCTGTGCTACTGAACAGTTCACCCATGCTTTCCGCTCCGAGATCGACTACAAGGCCCACAAGGCAGCGGCGCACAGCAAGAACCGAGCAGAGGCACGACAAAACCGGCACATAGATCTCCAGTTTAACTACGCACCGAGACAACAGAGGAGAAATGACGGTGAGCGATGGTGTCAATTTCCCCACAGGGACAAAAATAAAGTAACTAACAAACTGTGTGGCAGCTTTGTGGATGAAAGAGAGTTTGACCCTATGTTTACATGTAAGAACTGTTGTTAACATTAATGATGTAAGTAAGGGTGATAAAATATGTGTTTCTATAGGTATGGTGTCAGGTGAGGACTATGAGGAGGTGCGTCAAAGTCGAGGAGCAAGAGGGGGACGGCCTCAGGGGGGGCAGAAGAGCTGGAGATATTCCCGGTGAGTCAAAGGGCCCATTTACACGACTGTGAAAACAGAGTTTTCGTTGCGCCCATAGTGCCTGAATCTGCGAACTTTTGAAACCAGGGTCCAGAGTGAAAGGTTTTGAAAACATTATTACTGTCATCCCTGTGTAAACAGGAATCGCCGTTGTTAGGGAAAACGGGGGCGCGTGATGCATGCGCAGTAATCTTTCAGATAAAGGTTGCGCGCGCACCTAGGAACAACAACAACAGCAGCTATGACCGACTACCAAGCAACCTGTGTGCTACTAATTGTGCTAGGTTTATCGCTCCTACAACAAAATGTGGATTTGCTGCATCAATACTCTGACCAGCAGAGACGCATTTGTTATTTTCACCAAGGACACTACAAACTTACATCGCCTACTACTGGCCTGGCATGCATGCTACTGCATTTTCAGTCGTTCTCACAGAGCCGTGTGATCCCTCCAAGTGTGAGTATTATGGCTTGAAATGGCAGATTGAATCGGGCTAGTGGTTAGAGTAGGGTAGGGGTGGTAATTGAGAACTGGTTCCAGTTTGTAATCTTCTCTTTGAGTAATCAGGCTGTTTTACTTTATGCAAAACCATTTCCCATGTCTTCATCTTAGTTAAGCTGCCTCACAAAACAATGATGGCACGCCCCCATTTTTAGAGCCAGTCAGCTGGAACAACAATGGAGGACTCCAGGGAGTGACGGCAGACAGTAGGCAGGAGTAGTCTTGGGTGTAGTTGGCTTCTTTGTCTGTTAAGAAACAAAGAAGCACACAACAAAAATTCTGCCCGTAAGATTTCAAGCAACGGTGGAAACACCAACAACCTGCTGAAACTATCAATGATGCAGATCAGCATTGAAATCAGGAATGCCACGTGTCTGACATTGATGCAGAAAAACCTGATGTGTCAGTTCTCATCCTCATGCTGATTAGACTTGAACATGGGCCACCAATTTGATCATCTGTGCATGTCGTAACTGGGGATGTAGATGGTTTGTTGAATTTGATCCCGATACCCTTTAGGCTGTCACTTTCCCCAAAATCAAACTCCAGTGGTTTTCAAGCATACACGCAGATAACTGAAGATATTCGGTTAGTTATTTTGCCCCCTCCCCCCCGGTAGTAGGGAGAGAGTCCTTTCTTTTAATATAGTCTCAGTGTTTGCCCAAGTAGCGTCATACAGTTTTACAATGTGGCTCGAAATCATGGTTACACTCTCCCGTAACCGAACCAATGGGCCGCATATCCTTGCATATGAATCTCACAGTCACACAGTGATGAATACTTGATGAAGCACTGCTGCACCATAATAATAATAATAATACATTTTATTTAAAAGCGCCTTTCATGACACTCAAGGACACTGTACAGGATAAAAACAACAACAATAAAATCAACAATAAAACATGAAAATCAGCAAGACACAACAGACGATGACGGATAAGTGGGTGAAAATGGCAAATTCGTGTTAAATGGAGTATGCAGTCCTGAACAGGTGGGTTTTGAGTCTGGATTTGAAGAGGGAAAGAGTGTTCAGATTTTGGAGGTCTGGGGGGAGAGAGTTCCAGAGCTGGGGAGCAGAGCGACTGAAGGCCCTGCTCCCCTTGGTATCTTCTCCTCGACTTCATGGTTTGGGTGAAAAGTCGACAGGTAAGCCCACAGATTTGTTGTGGAGGACGAGTCAGTTGCTTTGACATAATCGGCAAACAGGCCAGTGTTTGACTTTGATTTTGCCATCAACAGTGTAGAACTGAAAATACTTCCACACAGTGTATGTGACTGATGGTCAGGTTGTGCTGAGAGCGCCCTCTGTTGGATCAAATGGTCCACTGCCCTGATGTGCTGCTATACTTCATATTTTACATTTGAATGTTTATTTACACTTCGAGTACGGACTTTTATCCCAATGCTCGAACAGATATTCTAATATCCAGTATAAGGTGTCAGCCGTTAAACCCCTATTGATACTCTGTTATAATCTGAGTCCTGATTAAAACCATTATAGATACTTCCCTTTTTTTGGTGGGAGGATGAAACCTAAAAGCATTTTGAAAAAAAACTGAGTAAAGCTTGTGTTCATAAATTCACAAACGTGTCTGTGCAGAGAAGAAGAAGACAGGGAGTTGGCAGCTGCTCGGAGGGCGTCTTTGGCCATGCGCAGACAGGAGGAAAGGGGAGCGATGCAGGAGAGGAGTGCTCCTAAACACCCCAAGGAGGAGAAAATGGCGAGAACTGAACCAGAGGAACCTAGACAACGGACCGGACAAATCAAACCTCCAGGTGGGACAGGAACATGTGATGGGAAACAGATGAAGAGTTTTTTCTCCAGCTGGTTTCATTATACAAAACTTTATCATGGGATGCTTGTACTATTTTTTTTTTTCTTAGCAGAGGTAAGATCTCGCTTGCAAAATCTGAAATGTAATTTATCTACTTCTGTGCTTCCAGTACGAACAATGAAGAGCAGTAATCCAGAAGAGGACGACTTTCCAGTTTTGGGAGCGACCGCAGCAGCATCGATGTAACTTTTGACTCAAACTGACACTTTCATCATACGCAGTTTTGTGCTGTGACATATTTACTATTTGTTGTGTCTTTCTCTTTAGTGTAAAGCCAACCCCACCTGTAGTAACAGCGGCCCAAACTTCTCTGAAGGAAGATGACTTCCCGAGTCTCTCAGCTGTTGCCGTAACAGCCCCGATGACCCCTGCGTACTCTGCCCAAAACAGGAAGACCTCTTCCTTCCAGGAGGAGGACTTCCCGGCCCTCGTCTCCAAAATAAGACCCCTGAAAACCACGACTGGTAATAAGTCAGCATGGTCCAGCCACACTGCTGTAGCTAAACCCACCACTCAACCTCCTCCCCCCTCCAAGGCTCCTTCTCAGGTCTCCTCCTCAGGCCCTCAGCCTCTCTCCTCCTCCACGTCTTCGTCCTCACGCAGGAAAAAGAAAGTAGGAGACAACGGGAAAGCTGCCACCACTCGTTCTCCCCCTTCATCAGATGACGATGGTGGAGGATTAACGCAGCAGGAGTTCCGTGCAGTGCCCACCATGCTGGATATCTCTTCACTGCTCACCGTTAAAGGAGGAAACAGCAAGCCTCCTCCAGTCAGCTCCACCACTCCAAACCTGGCTCCAAACACAGATCCGCCTCCCTCTAAAGCCAGCAAGAAGAAGAAACAGCAGAAGACCACGGCTGCTCCCTCAACGTCTGCATCTTCAGCATCAGGAACAACACAAACGCTGAGTTCGATCTCAGGGGAAACCTGCAGTGCAGAAGGAGAACGTACCTGAAACAACTTGGAACAAACCACTCTCTGGTGCTGTGACCAGTGGGTTGGTGAACGGCCATCCAGAAAAGTCTCCACCACTCAGCAAAGAGGCTGTCGCAGTGAAACCAAGCCCGATTATTGAAGCCCCTCTGGAGCAGGAGGAGGAGTTCCCTGCGCTTACCACCAAGAAGCCTCCACCAGGTACAGCACTTATAAATCTTAAGTTTTTAAGAGGAAGGTGCTTAAGTATAAGAGAGATCCGATAGTATTAAAGATGAACTAGAAAAGCTCTCAGAGAGCGCAGACCTCTGCCAAGCACCTCAGTGCCAACAGTGGCTTTTCCACAAGCCATGTAAAAGATACAATTCTGGATCACCAGATCCAGAATAGTGCCAGGATCCAGTCCAAACTCAGCACATACATGGGGGTTGTTATCCTGTATGAACATAACAAGTTTTGGGAACATCACTAAATATTTTGATTTTATATGAATTATTAAATGTTGTCAATGGGATTTCCCATTATAAAGATCATTGTTTTTTGTGATGTCAATCTGGATCGGACACAGATGAAATTTACCTTGATGATAGAGACGTTGACCCCATATTATCCTGTAAAATTGGAAGCAAATCCATAAAAAAATGGATGAGAGATGATTTTTAAAATATGGTCCAATGTTAACTTATTGATTTTTTTTTTTTTTTTTTTTTTTCATCCAGACAAATATGCGCATCACCACCAAAGTCGAGTCATCTTTAAGTTGGGCCATTACCAACATCTCCTGAAAATTTTAGCAAAATCCGTCCAGTAGTTTTTTCATAATCATGCTAACAAACAAACATACGCCGGCAAAAGCATAACCTCCTTAACGTAGATAATAAAGTTTATATTACTACTGCACAACTTTCAGTAGGTGGAAACACCGGCAAATTGAAGGTGCATTTATCAATGCACCACAGCACTGAATATCAGGAGTGTCATGTGTTTGACATTTTGTGAATAAAAACCTATGCAGGCTATCTTTTGCCCTCACAGAAATGTCATCAAGAAACAACAGGGGGGCTGTTAATGGCATTGGTATCACTACAATTTGATCAATTCCGATCACTACTGTTGGTCAAACTTTAATATCCATCTTGAAGTCCAGACGGTAAAAATGACAATTAGACAATTGTATATGAACACTTCTTCATGACCTATTTATTTATTTTACTTTGTTTAAAAACTAAAATAATTACTGCTGCTTTGAGGTTATTTTTTTAGCATTTTATAATGGATTTAACAGCTCTTAGCCATGGATTAGAGTGTTGTTTAAGCCTGTGTTTATTCTTCTATTTATACCATTAACTACATCAAGGATGTTTGAGGAAAGGATTTCGTTGCAAATAAAGTTAAAGATAGAAAATATCTGCAGTCTAGTAACTAAAGAAACAAGAAAATGGTGTCAAGAAATAAGTGTAACCCCAGCGAACAGCAAAGCCAATTAGAAGAGCATTAAAACACTACATCGTGTTCTATTTTGATAGCCAATAAAGCTGCTGAAGCCCTTGTCCTGTTAAGATGTGTTGTATGGGCAGCTTTTATGAAGGGCTTTGAGCATTTCTCTGCAGATGTGTGACATGGATAATCATGTTATATTATTATATTCTGTGTACTGATAGAAAGTTCTCCCACTCTGATCATCTTTCAGGCTTTAAGTCCTCTTTCCCCATGAAGTCTTCTGCCCCAGCCTCTTCCCCTGCTGTGCCCCCACCTCCACCAGGCCTGGGAATCTCAGCCCCTAAACCTCCACCAGGCTTCACCGGGATCCCCCTCAACAGCAACGTGGTGGAGCCGGCTCCTTCTGCAGTCAACCTGTGAGTCGACCTCACACTTTCATTTCCCCAGCCTCCTTCTCATTTGCTTTTATTTGTGTGTAAAATAAAGAGTAAATTATTCCCTCTCTGAACACTCAGACCCCAAAAGTCGATGAGCAATGGTTACCTGGTGCCGGAGGACTTCCAACAGAGGAACCTGGAGCTGATCCAGTCCATAAGGAAGTACCTACACAACGACGAGTCAAAGTTCAACGAGTTTAAAAACTACTCTGCTCAGTTCAGACAGGTAGAAACCACATATTCATCCTTAAAGGGATAAGCCAACTTTTTTTTTTCATGTCTTGCCTCACTCCTGAGTCCTTGACTTGCAGTAACAAGAAAGAGATGTCCAAAGCCACCGCTAGTTAGCTTAGCTCAGACACTTGGAGTCAGTGGGTATAGCTAGCCTGCCTTTGCCCACAGTCTTCAGCAACTCTAAACTGTCCTGTGTGCTTGTTGGGAGTCGCTTTTTTACTACGTTATGTTACGTTATCTTCTGCTGTCATTGACTTGGTTTTGTTGACCTACTTCAGAGGTGGTTTGCGCTAGAGATGTGACATTCACGAACGAGTCGAGTCTTTTGAACAGCTCTTTTAAGTGAACATCAGGAATTTGCAGTTGTGAGTGAGCCAATTGTTTGTGAGCTATTCTTAAGTGCAAATTGCTTGCAAATTTAAGAATGGCTAACAACTCGACTTGTTTGGCAAAGTCGCATCTCTAGCGCAAACCAGACAAAGCCTCTGTTTAGGAGTAGAAGAAAATAATACATTGATAGTAGAAGACAAAGTAACATAACACGGACAGTTTAGTGTTGCTGAAGAGTTTATCTGATGACTGTGAGCAGAGGCAGGCTAACACTACCCATTGACTCCAAGTGTTTGAGCTAAGCTAATTAGCAGTGGGCCAGCTTTGCCTGTGTCTTTCTTGTTACTGGAAGCACACACGAAAGAATGGTGTCTATCTGCTTATCATGGACAAGGGAGTGAAACAAAACACGAAAATAATAAAAGTTGGCGTATTCCTTTAATTCAAACCTGAGCTTTGTGTTGTCCATATATGAGACAGTTTCCTTTTAGATCTTAACATTTGAATTATAACAATAACGCCGTAGTTTTCTGTCATGTTATTGTTTTCTATCAAACAAGAAGTGATCATTATTACACTCGGATTGTGCCTTGAAGTTACGGAGCAGCTCATTTTTGGGTTGTACCCTGTTAATGTACTTCTCATCTATCTCTTTTGCTTCCCTGCTTTGTTTGTAGGGTGTGATATCAGCGGCGCAGTACCACCGCAGCTGTAAGGACCTGCTCGGGGACAACTTTAACCGCATCTTCAACGAGCTTCTGGTTCTCCTGCCGGACACGGGCAAACAGCAGGAGCTTTTGTTCGCCCACGGAGACTGCAGGGCGCTGGAAAAACAGTCCGGCGCGGGAGGAGGAAAGAAAAACAAGAACAAGAAGAACGCCTGGCAGAAACCGAGCACAGCGGACAACGCAGCAGCAGAGCTGGACTGCCAGGTGTGTCCCACATGTAGACAGGTACTGGCCCCTAAAGACTTCAGCTCCCATAAGACCCTGCACATCGGGGAGAACGAGGAGTTCCCGTCGCTGCAGTCCATTAGCCGAATCATCAGCTAGCCTTTCTGTTTTTGTTCTCTGCGCTTTTCGCCGACTGCTGGGCAAATGTTTGAAGCCCCATCACAGCCCCGCAGCTGCCAGTGTGGAAACAGCCGCCTGTGTGACGATGTCCCGGGGAAGTTTGGAGCGTTTGTCTCATTTTGATTGGAAGCCAACATGGTTTGTGGTGGGTTTTTTTCTCCTGTCAGTCAGGGCATCGAGATTAGAGACACGGTGATTCTTTGTTTCAACCTCATTTCCGCTTTCATCCTTTGAGGCTGTCCCCAGCTGGAACTGGCACTTTCAGTTAATTTAAATAAAGAAAAGACCTGACCAGTGCTTTAATAGAAATCATGTATCTCTAATACAAAGCTGCATTGACACATTTTTTTACTTGGCTTTATGATTATGTTTTAACAGACGACATAATGTATTTTGTTAACATCAACTTTGGTGCCCCAGTAGAGCTGCTTGGTTAACGAAAGAATAAACAGATATTGCTGGGTTCAACAATTAGCACACATTTTTTTAATCGTTGCCGTTTTATCGCTTTTAATAATTTATGACCTTATGCAGATGAAAGGCTGTCAGAGGAACCGCAGAGGAGTGAGTGTGAGTAAAATGTGCTTCATACCGTAGTTCACAGGTTTGATCATTTCTAAACTTTTTATTTACTCTGTTCACATTTTTCACCACCAAACAAACACTGAACAAGAGGCCGGTCGATAAATGAGTTAATTAGTGCGATGATGCTTTAGAGGTCCTGAATGGAACAAATAAAATGTTCAGTCAGCACTTTCACATGCACTGTTTTGTTATGCAGCACTTACAACTTGAATGAGATATTTTACTCGACCATTGTTCTTGTCATAGCACCTTGGTTCCCAGCATGGGGTTTGGGCCCTCTAGGAGGACACCAGAGATCCTGCGGAGGGGCTAGCTCCTTCAGCTTCGAGGTTGTCAGAATGAGGTTGAAATATATAGACTAAAACAATAACACACTTACTGCTTCCATTTAAAGGTCCATTGATAGGACTTTGTGTAATGTATGTGTCCATGTGGATCCTGAGGGGGCTCATCTCTTCTCAAGTAGAACATTTAGGGGCTGGTTTGGAGCCATTGTCTTTGTTTACCAGCACTTTTTTGTATTGAAAGTGTGTTCTCGCTCTTTGGGGTTTTTCCATTGTATGGCATCAGCTCAGCTCTCGTAAGGAATCATTTCCATTGTTTGCCATCGGGGATCATACCAAGTTCCTCTAGTGAGGATCCAAGCTACAAAACAACAAAATTTTGTCTCTGTAATGTGACTAAAAGCAGATACATCACAAACTTTTCCAAAGTATGTTTATATCCAACAGCAGGCAACAATAAGCTTTTCATTATGCCCATTGAGGTCCAACTGTAGAACTGTGGAGCATGCTCAGAACGCCTGGTTTAGTCTGATCCTTTAGAGTCGTATACATGCAAAAATAAGCAGATCTCCAGCCACATTATCCAGGGGTGTTAGTCAACTAGAGCTGGACAATAAGGCCTAAAAATAAAATATCTGATTTTTGTTTGATTTTAAATTTTTTTCCTTTGAAAGAAAAAATATGACAGAGAATTAACACAACACGTTTTACTTTATATGATCAAAATACTGTAAGTCACAGTAAAAAGGTGAACCAAATTTCCCTCCAGGATTTAAAGTACATGCTGTAGTTTTGTCATGTAAAGGTGTTCAGTTATAGTATGTATTTTGGATGGAGGAAGGCTAGACTGCACTCACACTGAAAGCTGTACTTCATAACACTAACTCTCTTATCATTATTTAATTTCATTCAAGAAATTCAAGCCTAGATATGTGCCTAGTGAAAGGTTAAAAATCAAGTTGTTGGAAAGCAATGTGGGGGAGTGTGTCGACAACGCGAGCAGAGGAAGAGAAGGTAGCTGGGTAAAGAGAATCCAATGTTTAAACTCGAGGATGCCTCTTTTTTATTATTTTACTTACTGTAACTATCAGCAGTAGCTCATTAAACCTGTCTTACATGAAAACTAGACAAAGGTATATTTGCTGTAAAAGCTTTTTAACTCCAGTAAACATGGTCACAAGATGAAGTAGACTCAGATCAGACTTTGAGTTGGTGAAACGTCTGTGGTAATGAAACGGTCATTGCAAAGGAACAATGAGAACATTTTCGAGGTCGAGGACATTGTTGCACGTTATTTGCAGGATATAACAATGCAGATTAACCTGGCACACTAGGTGGACCATTCAATATATTTCACTAGTCCATTTTTTAAACAGCCCATAGGAAGTCTTTGGGGAGGGTAGAACTTTTCAGAAGCATATCCAGCAGATGATTGGACGATCGTTCCGTCAATCAGTATTTATTACGGGCCAATCAGATAATGCTGTAGGCGGGAGATGATGTGCAGAACGTGAAATACTTTGTTAAACAAACTTTCATCAAGTGGAGCAAAGATATTGTTACTGTAGAGAAGTTTTTAGTGTTATTATTTTTCTTTCATGTAATAAAGCAATGTGGTCCAGATCTGATAAAACTGCTACTGAACCTGTTAGCATCTGTGCTAATCGCTGTATGGACAGTCCCTTCCTGCCGTCGTCTTGCTCGTAGGTTGTTCCTTGTTCTGCTCTAATGGGCTGATTGCGCCATCCTGCTTTGGGCCAATTTGGAGCTTGGCAAGATGGATCCAGCTGCTGTGCAAGGTTAAATGCACATATTTGTGTTTTAATGGGTTTAGATGATTTTGGAAAAATTTGATGTGAGCGGACCAGATTTTTTTCTTTAAACAGAGGAAAGTAAGGAAAATCTTTGTTTTAAGAAATACCCGTCTACTCTTAGACATGACCGAACATGATTTTATCTGTTTTCAAAGTTCAGTTTCATTTGGATTAATAATGAACTAGAAAGCACTTGAAGAGTGCAAACCTTTGCCAAGGTAGCTCACATATTGCAGTTACATCTATAAGCAATAGTACCATGATAAATTTACCATCATAATATGATTCCTTGACCATGAAAACCCACACCTAGTACTCAGAGTCATGTTGATATCATTATTAGTTTGACAGTTATTGAGCAAAAACGATCGTTCACTAATTGCAGTTATCTGGATCACCACCAAAATCTAATCATTTTAAAGTTGGGCCATTACCAACATCTCTTGAAAATGTCAGCAAAATCTGTCCAGTAGTTTTTGTGCAATCTTGCGAACAAACATAAGCCAGCAAAATTTTATGCACCTTGAAGAAATATCCCGATCATCGAAAAGCTTCCAACATAAAAAAGCATTTTTATTCCAATTCTGTCCGTCTGCACTCCTCCTTTTTCCAGTCTAGCTTTGATACCTGAAGCCTGTTCACTCTGATGAATACACGTGGGCTGGTTTCATCCATCACACTCCTTTCATCCTCTCTCAGGACACTCACTTTGCACCTGTGTGTGAATGAATGAGTGTGAATGCAGCTCACTCTCTTCTGTCTCACTTCAATAAAGCTTTTTCTATCAGCACTGTTTGTTTCTTTATCGCGGAGTGAGGTGTGTGTGAGAGGGACGTGCACTCTGACATGAGACACACAAACTAATATGTAAAATCAACATTATCAGTTGTTTCTAATTAAAGAGACAATATGTTTATTGAGTTTTTTAGTGTGTTTAAGCTTGTCACCTCCTCGTGGTAGAGTACTTCTAAGATCAAGATCAAAAGTCTGCAGCAGTGGGACCTCTTCCTCTCACCAGTAGCCACCTGAAATGGCTTGTTTGATGTAGAGAAAGAAAACCATAAACATCAGTGTCAGTGAATTAATGCTAATTCGTGCACAAATATTGGCTGTAGTGTGGGTTGCTTTTTTAAATTTCACTAAGTGCAGAGTTAATTATAGTCTGGAGTAAAATCCCTGAGATTTACTCTCAGTTGAAAAAGAGTTGGTGTCAAAAACAAGAGTCAGGATAAGTAAATCAAATCCACAGATGTCACTGTATGATCTTTAACTCTGAGCGTTTCACTTCAGACTCTGAATATAATTCAATCATCAAGTCTGTCCCATTATTGGACCAACAGATGCCACAAGCCCATGTGCTGTACAGATGTTTATTTTCTAACCCTATAGAGATCCAAGGGACATTTTGTGCCACTCATTTTTTTTTAATTTCATGCCACTTTAGGGTTGTTGAATGAATATAGCTCAAACTGGCTAGAGGATTTCCAGTTTTTAAGCTTTTTAGAATTGTCCTCCCGGTTTTTTAAATTAGCCTAAAATGACTGAGCTACAAAAGGACAGACTCATTTGTTCCTAACGACCAAAAATGTCCCAATGAAAATCACTAAAAATGCCTTTTTTGATCATACATTTATCTTAACATAAACTAATGCATTCTTTTAAGTTAAGATTTCATTTTCAATTACAAGCTTTAATTGTAAAGGCATTTTCATCCCTAGGACCACAAGTGTGAGTTTTAATTTTGAATCTGAAACTGCAAAAAAAAAATGCATCAAAATCGGTTGCTGCCAAACACTGACCCATCTCAGGGCCTCATAATAATATTAATAATCAAATACTCATCGAAATGTATTTTTTGGAAATTATTTTTGTTTTTTTGCTTTTATTTAATTAAAAACAGTGGAGGTATGTAAACATACTGGCCTTTAAAGGGTTAAAGGCCTTAAAACTGTAATTAGTATTTGGTATACATATTTCAAGCTGAAGTGGTTTCAAATTATAGACTCAATTAAAATGGAAAAATATTGATATATGTAATATTTAACAGCAGTTTTTAGGAAAGTTACATTTTTTGCCATTAGGGACAAATTAGCAAGTTTAATTAAGGAAGTCACAAGAGTTAAACACATATTTAACCAATTATGTTAATTTTTACTTCACCTAATTTTCTCCATCATTATACAGTTAATAAATTCAGCAGTGTTTACACTCTGCAGTGTTAATATTTGTTGAACACTGAAGTAGTTCAAGGAGATACTCTTAAAGTGCATTCCTAACAGTACGTAGAAGCGCTCAAAGTCACGCTTAGTGTTAAAAAGCTTTAAATTTAACTCCAAATTTTTAATGTTAACTTTTAAATTGTAAGTTAAATTTTAAAAAATAGACCATTTGTGGGACCATGTGGGAGGTCAAAGTTAATGTTGATGCACTGATGCCACCCGTCTGTGTTCACTGGTGCATGTTTGAGATCTTCTGGTGTCACTTGTTCAAACAAAAATTCACAAAAGTTGGACTTTTCATGTCAGCGAAATTTCAAAAAGCCGATGAAAGATTTGACACCATAGAGCGAAACAAACCTGTCCATCGTCTAGTCCAGCGTTTCTCAACCAAGGGTGCGCAGACCCCTAGTGGTCCATGGTGTAATTGCAAAGGGTCCTGAAGAATAAAATGTATATAAAAAAAATCCAGTGACATTTGTAAAAGTAGGATTATTGTGCTCAAATATGACAGAGACCTTTATCTACCTAAACTACAGAGGGTAAAATGACTTTTTTCCTCTAATTACGTCTGTGTTCACAAGTGTAATTTATTAAAGTTTGTATAATACAAACTTAACACAATCTGCATCCTTTTCAAAATATAAACCCCCTACTGTTTCAGTAGGCAGACACCATTCATTTCTTATTAATGATTTTATTGTGAATCATCTGCAGGAAGGTGTTGTGGGAAAAGTCATTAACTTGCAATGTTAAGGTTAGCACTTGAAATTAAGCGAGTGTTACAAAGAGCAAGATGAGCACTGCTCTCATCTGTAAAGTTTTACAGTAGATCGACATTAAAGATGACACAAATATGAAGGCAGAAACGTGAGGCAGTCCAAAAGCTGTTTTCTTTTTTATTGGAGTGACGGTCAGACTTCAGTCCAGAGACATTCAGGTAATAGACAGTGACACACATTTCTCTGTACAGCGTTTTTACACTAAAGAGGTCAAATACCTTCAGAACAGGAAACAATTCAAAAGTAACATGTTTAAAGGGGAAGCACGCTACAAAATCAATAATTACTTCTTTGTTGATGGGGATTCAATTTTTATTAATATTACGGGGGAGATACTGTAACATTCATGCAATGAATTATACTTGAATTCACACAATTGATGGCACCAGGGTCACTACAGATCGTCACCTTTTCTGACCTCAGAGTGACGGCATGATCACAGCCAACTCTGATTCTGGTGCTGAGGGCTCCTTCAAGAGCTGGTAAAGTATTTAACAAACAGTGCATTCTAGTTTATAAATAATTGTTATTTATATTTTTATTTATTTTCAGTAGTACAGGACAAATCAGACCCTAGACATCATCACACACAGTTTCCATTTACTTCAATAACATACTCAGTTTTACAATCAACCAATAGCACAGAAGTGTACATGGGCCAGAGCACAAAACATAGAAAATGCCTGTTGGATTATTTTTACCTACCACACGTACTGAAGAGACTGAAGCACTGAGAACAATAATACAACCTGACCTGACAGCACCCCAAACCACCCAAAGGTACCCTAATAGTAGATCCCTGTTTATACCCCAGCATAGGGCGGTTTCCACCAAGCAAACCTGCTCAGACCAGATGATGTCATTCCCACAATCAACCGTCAATACAAGACAGTCCTGCCAAGAAAAGTCGGCAGCAGAGCACGAGCCAAATGAAGGTCAAAAAACCAACTGGAGCGCTTGGTGGAAACACGCCACTATTATTATTATTATTATCATTATTATTAATATACAGGTAACAGGCAGACCTGTGCTATAATATAAAAAGAACTGTACAAGTGTTTTTCATGTTTTAGATCCCTGATTTCTACTTTATATCATTAACTACTTTTTTTAAATTATGCCTCTGCTTCCCTGTTTGATGAATGCCAATTTACACATTCCTACCTGTTGAAGGATTTGGGTCAAATGTAGTTTCACATTAGTATCAACAAGTTCTTAGAATATCAAATCTGCCTTATGCAAATGAGTCAGGGCTCACAAGCAAATTAAACGAATGCATTATGTAAAGTACAGTCCTTTATACTGAATGTGTTAGACAGATTTTAAGGTTCCAAACCCCTCTTTATATCCCGTGGTATTGCACCCTTTCCCAACCCAAATCCTGAAAAAATAAAGAAAACACCATTATTTCATGTTTTTGGTTCGTAAATGTCTAACTCTTAACTCGCTGACAAATAATCAGGCAATTCAATAATAGGTTCTTGCTTAATCTGAGTAGCTCTGCTCTCAAATATTACTTCAAAATGACATCTCGTAGAACAACTTTTTAGAGCATTTCTTCTCACTTTAACCTTTTTGTTGTGTTAGTAGTTTGTTTACCTTTCAGTTAACCTGTAGATGCACCACTTTACTCTTAATTTTAACACTTTTTGTGACTTAAAGAGAAATCCAGACTGTTTTTTAAGTGTTAGTAGAAGTCTGAGATTTCTGGGTCTCTTGAAGATTTCTTAAACCAGTTCAACTTTTGAGAAATGCACACATTAGTACATAAACTCTGTAACAGCACAAACTGAGTTATCTCGGTGCATTTCTGTCTTTAAACTGCCATAAAAAAAAATGAGAGAGACAATCTTTTCAGTTGTGAATCTCACTTTGTAAAGCATCTTGTGAAGTTAAGAATTACACAGTATTCAGTATATAATGAGCTCTATACAACAATTCCATGCATTATTATCATGATTTCTGCTGCAGTGCCTTCTCTGATCTGCAGATGGCGCTGTTTACCTAAAATCTGTTAGAAAATCAGGCAAGGCATCCTACAGGTCAGTTATAACTCTAATGTGAAGTTCTTATTTTGTCTATGTTAATTTGAAAAACAAAAAAATCTTACTTTATCACTCAAAGATGATTTCGTATATACCAGAATATTCATATCTCGGGGCAAAAGTTAATTTTTTTTTAACAGACGTGTGATTTCTGCCTCAAACTCTGACAAATACATGTTCAAGAAAATAACTTTTAAGCACCACAGAAACTTTTTACACACAGTCGCACATGTTCACGCACACTTTCACACATGTCTCACTCACACATTAAATCCACAGGTTGGCGAGTGTATGTGAACCACAACACAAACACTGCTACACACACAGACATGATTGGCATGTTACTATCTACACCCGAGAGCCTTTAGTGACCCCCTCCACCCAGCTCTGTCCATGTCACCAAATTACTACACCCCCCTCCGCCCTCGACACTAGGACTGCAGGATCAGTGAATTAGCCAGCTAGCGATCCTGAACTTCCCACGAACTGATATTTTTCTTTGTTGCCTGAGACTGAATCCCTCACGTGGCCCCTCTCTCTGCTCTGTGATCACGTAAAATGGACATTAAACATCGTTGTGGTAATAAAAAGACAGCAATAAGAACAAAGGGCAGTTTGGCAGCTTCTAAAAAGTAAACAGATCTGACTTTACCCAGAATCCCCCCAAAACTTGACCCATTTTGACACGCACAGTACTCCATATAGGACTGTCTCAAATAACACACTGCAGACATCTCCTGGTAACCAAAAGGAAATGTAACACAACCGGCTGACTACACATGGACACACACAAGGCCGTCGACCCCTTCTTGGCAGAATTAAGACCCCAACTGCAGTCAAACTCCGTAATACTGAATATTTTAGGATTATTTTTGACCCTGTTGTCATCTCTTTGTTTCTTTTAAATTAATATGCAAGTCTTTGCATGTGTCGTGTCCTCTAAGGTCAAGTTGTGCGTCTTTTATTGTGTGTCCTTTAATTCTTTTTATACTTTAAGCTGTTTTCTGTCATCGTGATGTGTATTTCATATTGTACTTAATTGATTTCATGGTCTAAATTTTCATTTAAAGGCATTTTGTGTCCCTGATGTTTTGGGTTTTTTCTGTTGCAGTCAAATGGCGTTCGATCAAAACTATACGTTAATCCCAGATGGCTTTTGCTGTCTCTAAAGGTTCAAATATCTGACTCCTTTTCATCAGGTTTACACTGACCCCAGAGGTCTGCAGAAAATATTTCATTATTAGATTCTTGTCTTAAAATCTGCTGAAGTGTTGGATTTTGGCATGCCACTAAACCCCTCTGTTTTAGCCCTGCACAAAACAGGCTGTTCTAATGTAAACTGTCATGTGCTGAGTCTGATCATGCCTCTCTCCAGAAGCAGACATGACTTTGGCTTTTCAGGCTGTGCTCTAATGTTTACTGTGGCTGAACAAACCTCTGGCTCATTTTTGGGGAGGTGGCCTATCCCTTAATGACATTGTTGGGAGATTTTTTTGCAATTTAACGGTTAGAATATGCATTTTTTAAGAGGTGAAGCAACCAACAAAGGAAAGCCCCATTCACACTGGTGTTTCAAGCTGTACCATTTACACCAGGAACGGGGGAGCAAGTTCACCCCAACCCCCCGTTAACTCCGTCTTCAGAGGTAGAGTCAGAGACTTAATATTGGTGAGGGGAGCATGCACAGTGTCGCACCGTGACCCAAATATAACATCTTCACGGACATAATGCAGATGTCTCGAGGTGTGATGGTGACGGCACTTCATTGTGGCACTTTTGCGTAAATGCACTGAGAAAAAAACTGAAAGAAGGCATTGTTTTAATGTTGGGGGGTTTTGTGGACAGGCTATAGACATATTTTAGTCTGAAAACCGTTAAAAAGTGTACTTTGCATTTTCTGGCACCTTTAATGTTGCTAATATTTAAACTCGCAGAGACAAGAACCCACATTTACCATGTCGCTGTTCAGTAGTTCTTTTCTGCAGTTGTTTTATCTCAGTTTTTGTGTCTTTTTTTGTCCTTTTGTGTCTTTTTTAGGTGTCTTTCAGATTATGTGTCCCTTTGAGTCACTTGCTGAAAAAGTCGTCCTATTGATGCTGTTCTTATTCTTTTGATTTTGTTTTTATTGTTAAAACAATCGCACCTTTTGTTGTCACTTTGCTCTGAAGAATTTGTTTGTGTTGTTGCCTTTTTATGTGCATTGAAACATCCTTTTTTATCTTCTTAATAATTTGTTTTGACCATTTATCGTCTTATCCCTGAAGTATTTTTCTTACTTTGTAGTTGTTAACGCTTGAAACTTTTTTAGTCTCTGTTTTTGAAGTTCTTTGACTGCCAATCCAACCAAAAATGTTCAAACTCACATCAAACGGAGTTTTGGGCCGAAGGGGTCAGGCGGGCTCTTTGGCCTGCTAAGCCAACTCAGTAATCCATCCATGCCTGGCTGAGAAACACTACACTGAAAAGTTATTTAATGTGGATTACCCCAAAAACCATCTTGGAAAAACGGAACCTTTGATATTAATAAACTAGAATCACAGAGACTTCGCTATTTTGCCAGCACATTGTGACACTATTTCTTTAAATGTGTTGAAAACAGACATTACCGCCACATACAGGAAGACCGTAATACTTGATGACATGACAAAAAAAGCTTTGTAACACCTGCTAATGTAAGACCATCGCATGAATGTGATAAACCAAGAAAGTAAAACAGATCTGAAGCTTTAATGCAATAATCCCACAAACGTAATGTAGTCTCAGCAAACGGCAGTTTAGGGGGTTGCCTATTGCAAAGCTAATACACTTATATCCTGCAAATGTGATAGAAATTTAAGCAACAAGGATTTACAGAGTATATGAGAAGATGAAGATGATCAGCTTTGAAACTTTCTATGTATTGCATATAATTTGCATGTGGTCTGTACAATGTCCTCAATTTCTATAAATGATTTAATTAAAAAAATCACAATATTGCAATTTAAAAATATTGATAAAGGATTGCGGCACAGAAATTGCAATTCGTTGTTGTGTGGAGATTTTCTTCCAGTCCTAATCACTTCCTTAGTTTACCTGTCTGACTGGCTGTTAGCTTCAGGTACTGGTGTTGCCTTGGATTAGCTCCTGTGAGCACAATTACACAACATGTTTCAGTAACACAGTCGCAAAAACACATTTTCTGGCATCAACATACCGGTTATTTCATTGATACCAATTAGATGCCTGATATGCTCCTCTGTACAGCTTCGCCTTCGACACGTTGGATTCATGTTTGTTAGGGCGATGTCTTTGGACTGCCATTGAATTAGTTTATGAAAACTGCTTTTCTCATCTCAGAAATATTTCTAAACTTAAATCATGCGTCTCAAAGCCTGAAAGGAAATGATTATTCATGCTTTTATCTCTCAGTGTTTTGGTATTGCAATGAGACTTCAAATTGTTTTAAGAAATCGACCCTTGACCGTCTGCAAACTGTACAGAATGCAGCCACAAGGCGAAGAGATAACATTAGCTGGTTTTACCCTCACTCCACTGGCTGCCAGTCAATTTTAGATCAATTGTAAGATTTTAGCACCAACTTTTAGAGCCTGTCATGGACAAGCCGCCTTGTACATCTTTGACCTCTTGTGTCCCTTTTCTACAGCATGGTCTCTAAGATCATTAGACCAAAGACTCCTGATGGTCCTCCTCATACGCTTGTTCTCTCCATGCTGTGTTAAATCTACTGATGTTTTCAAGAAACAGCTGAAAACACATTTATTTAGACAGCTTCTAGTTCAAGTTAAATGATGGGACCCGTTGTACTGTTGCTCATTTTCTATACTTTGTATCTAAGTGTTTTACCCTGATCAATTTGACTTTTTTATTGTGAAGCACGTTGTGATTTTTTTAATAGAAATACATTTTACTTACTTACTTGCTTACATATATGGGTAGTCAGTACAGTTTTGAAAGAAAGCTGAAGAACTTCACCTTCTCACAATCGTAACTATTAGAATTTTTGTCTTACTTCTGTCGAGGGCATCTGTTTTACATTACAAATTTGGGATTTTTACATTTAAAGCATTTATGGGCTGATACTACATTGGCGGGTGTTACAAACTCCTTGACTAATATTTTAGATACCTATACCAAGAACTGGCTAAAACGTTTCATTAGGCCTTTTTGGATATATGGCGACTCCACATCTGAAAAGCCCGGTCAAAGTAAATTTATAGTGGAACGTAAGCTTAAAAATCATTTGTACACCTCAAAAGTGAGTATGTAATTTGAGACAGTGCCTACTTTGTGACAAGTCTGACGGTATATAACCTACCTACAGTACATATTACACCTACCTACAGACTTACATAAGAAATCGAGATATTGCACTTGATCACAAAACATTGTTGTCTTTACAGCATGTGGAACTAAATTAAGTCACTGTCTGAGACACACGTTACAGTATGGCACTTAGTTGATGTCTAAGTTTGGAAACATGCAGATTCAACACACATGATCACTTTTAACTGCGGAGGGGAGAAAGTGGGAGGCGCGATCAGACCCGTAGCTTAAAGAAAAACACATTCCCCGTACTGTTTGGCATGAAAAGGGGGATTTAACACTCGAATGGAGGAAAAGAATAAGATGAAGGTGCCATTTGTGAATATTTCTGCACTATTTCTAATACTGCTTTGTTGTGGTTGAGTCACAAACCTGTTGATCCCTTCGTCTCTTTTCTGTTTTTCTGTTTGAACATGGCACAGTGGCCTCCTCTTCTATATTTCCTCCCCTTGTTTTCTTTTTTTAAGTCTCATCTGCTCTTATCTGACAGCTCTTGATGTGCTAAAGTGGGATATACCATTCGTAACAGATGCCTAGAAAGTGCAGAAAAAGCTGGAATGTCGAGGAAGGAACGGACACAAGAAGAGGAAACAAAGAAGGCAAGGCCAGTGTTTGACAAATACTGAAAACTCAGCCCACATAAACACGCCACACACTGCAGGGTTTCCATCACTTTCCTCTTCAAACCTTTCTCCTGCACCGTTAGTAGATGGGAACCTGGTACGTGGGTGCTGCGTTGTTCTCGGTGAATGGCGGGCTCTGGTAGGTCTCTGTGGTCTCGGTGGTGCCCCCTCCTGGTGAGTTTGAGGGGTACGGTTGGGTGGGTGCGGCGCCGTCCATATGCTCCGTGGTGAATAAAGTCATATCTGTGCCGAGGAGATACTTCTGGACTGCACGTACTGTTAGACCAGCCTAAAGCGAGACATGAGAATAAGAAAACAATCATTAAAAACAATGCCTAAAGGTCCAATATTTGACTTTTTAAATATTAATATGGTAGGTATCATATACTAAAATTAAAGAGCGAAGTCAAACTCTTGTTTTTTGTTTTTAGCTCAGTGTTTACAGCAATAAGATGGTGTTTCCTTTAGCTTGTTTATGTCTCACCAAAAGACTTAAAGGAATACGCTAACATTTTTTTGTTTTCGTGTCTTGCCTCACGCCTGAGTCCATGACAAGGAGATGGACAGCATTCTTTTGACTATATGGTAACAAGGAAGAGACAGGCAGAGCTCGCCCACCATGAATAAGCTTAGCTCAAAACACTGGGAGTAAATGGGTAGTGTTAGCCTGCCTCTGCCTACAGTCATCAGATAAACCCTTCAGCAAATTTTAACAGTCCAGTGTGCTTGTTGTAACTCGTTTTTTTTGTTATCTATTTTTTGACTAAGATTAGCACATGCTTTATTTTGCTGACTTACTTACAAACATATCCACAGTGGTTTGTGCATGTGCCCTGCGGTTTACTTACTTATCTTAGTCTAGAAATAGATAACATAAGATAACGCAGTATAGCACACAGGAAGTACACACATGAAGAAAACATGCATGTCAGTGATGCACATAAGAGATAAGCAGTTTCCTTTTCCAACCATCTACTTGCTGATTTGGAAGCTTTTTTGAGTGAAAGAACTGAAAAAGTGGTACAAAATAAAGATTTTAACTAATACTCATAGTTTTACCTGATTTAGTTTAATACCTCTGCCAAGGGCGTTACGTTTTTGCCAGCGTTTCTCTGTTTTTCTGTCTGTCAGCAAGATAATTTGAGAAGAAAAATAATCCCAGTGATCACTTTGTCAAAGAAGATATTCAAAACGTATCTAAAAGTAGGTATAGGCATAAAAAATCTGTTCAGATTAACTCTATTTCCAACTTCTTTGCCTTTATGATTAACAAATGCATTATCTGTGCTTTTTGCTTTCAAAGCAATGATGTTTTACTCCTTTGAGAGGCAGTCAGCATAGTCTACAACCAAGGAGTCAAAAGTAATCATAGCAGACAGGAGAGAAAAGCAGTGTAACACGGTGTCCCAACGTAACACCATATGTGCGAGTGTCAATGACAAAATCAGACTGATTATGTTGAATCATTTGTGAATTTCTTGACTGCCCTACAAGCGATGTAGCGTGAAGCAGCGCAACATGGCGCAACGTTTGTGCACTGACACAAACAAGAAGTAAGGAAAGAGGGAGACTTACAAAGTGTTGGAGGGATTCATTTTGTTTTTCTTTCTCGCTCCGCAGAGCTCGATAATCACTTCTGCAATTGATGTTATGTTTTTCCACTGTTTGTCTGTCTGTTAGCAAGATAACTCAAAAACAGATTTTGATAAATATTTTCAGTGAATGTTGGTCATGGCACAACGAGAAAGTGGTTAGATTTTGGGGGGTGATCTAAACATGGGTGTGGATTTTTTTAAAGGATTTGTTAATATTGTGAGATCGGACAAATAGTGTCAGAAATGCCTTGACCTTCTTCTGTTAAATATGTGAGTGTGTAAATGCAAAGCCTGGGAGAAAAGGTAGAACACAATGTTTAAGACTGAACCGTAAAGAAAAAATGCAACTTTACTTCAGTCTGTTATGATTTGTCAAACCACTGCAACTTTGTTTTTGGTGTCTATAAACCCATGAGGTTTGGGCACTTTGTATGTGCATGACATGTAAATAAAGAACAATCAATCAATCAATCATCAATACTAGGTTGGAAGGAGTGTTTTAGTCCTTTGTGGTAAAGGTTGAACCAGAGCTGAGAACATCTCAGAGATTTTGATTCACATTAATGAGACAAGTTCATGCTGCAAGTCACCTCACAAACTCCTTTGGTGGCTTTTCAACCTAAATGGGAAATAAACACTTAGAACTCAATTAATGCATATGGGATTCTTCATTTTTTTAACCTGTAATCAACAGCTTTTGTTTAAAAAAATGTTTTTTATTACAAATAAGCAGTAATCAACAGGGGACGGCGGAGCTTCCTGAGGTTACGCTGCAAAGTTGAAATCATAAAACAGAGGTCCATGTATCTATAATGAACCTGATTATGTGTTTGGATTAGTATTTTACTGGATTTGGATTGTTGGGATCCCTGTTGGCAGTATAGCTCCATCTGTAAGGGCTTTAGTTGGGAGGGTGGTTGGTTCAAGTCCAGATTGAAACATCCTTGGTTGGTTTGGTAGTTGGGGAGATGTATGCTGACTTCCTGTGGCACAGATTCCAGTAACAGGAGTTGGTAAGAGGCTGGTGTTCCTCGTCTCCGGAGCCTTTGGGTGTAGGGTTTGAACCTTTGCACCCTTGAACAAATAAACTACGGCTAACGTTGCTGATGGTGCAGACTAGTCATCAGGAATGATTGATGGCAAAGTGCCGACCTAGCATGTGCTCCCAAATCTGATCCTAGTCGATGCAGAACGACAGTTTTAGTTGGAATATTATGATTGAGGGATGACAGTAGAGATTCAAGTGGCCGAATGTGTCAGCTTTATAGCTGTTTGTTTGTTTGATGTCAGGAAAATATGTGAAATGTGGCTGCTGAGGTTATTTGATCTTAACGGATCAAATAACCAGACTCAGGATACAGTTCAGCAGCGTCCCGCCAGCAGGGCTGTGACTCATTTTTGTAAACATAACAGTGTTTTACTGTAAGATCTACAGCAACCTACTTTAATAGGTCTTTACAGTAAGTTGCTGTAAATGGCAATGGATTGTGGGAAAGCATACTTGTTTCCGTAATCTTAACAGCATTTTACTGTAACATTTACAGTAACCCACTGTAAAATGTCTATACAGTAAATAACTGAAGGGGCAATGGACCAACATGTCTTCTGCCTGTTTCACTGTAAAGTGTGTAAAGTTATGAATTGGCCCTATACAAATATTGATTGATTGATTGATTGATTGATTGATTGATTGATTGATTGATTGATTGATCAAGCATAAAATTTAGTCACTACCATAATTCTACTATACCTGGGAAAACTGACCAATAGCAGGCAAGGTTTCTTTAGTAAAGTATTTTACTCAATAAAAAATGATGTATGAGATTAAAACAAACTCTGTACTGTTAAAAATGATCATTGGAATTGGTAAAGATATAGTTATATGAATTATAATACAGCAACTTGACTGTAATCTAAAGTATATTAAAGAAGCTGAAGAATAATATACTGTAATGATACTGTTTTGGAAAACACAGTAATTCTGATGAAATGCAGTAATGATACCTTATATAAAATTATATTATAGTTAAACTATTATTGAAAATAAAGTAATTATGCTGTAAATTACAATAGAGTAATGCTAAGACATTTACAGTAGCTTAGTGACATCTTTTTACAGTGAGAACAACGGGCTAAGGGCTCTGTTTACAAAAAATGTACTACAAAAAGTTCATTTACTTAACAGAAAACATGTTTTTCAATCTCAAGTGTGCATCTCACATATTGAGGAGGAAAAGCCTGTGGAAAAGGACTTGACAAATGAAGCTCCTGCAACATTGTCTGCACCTTTGGGTGAATTTGAGGAGAAGTAGCAAAATTAAGTGTAACTTTTTGCGTAAGAACAACATGAAATCTTTTCTGCTGTACCAAAAGTAGGGCCATCACGACATATAGCACAACCAGTTTCTCACATCAGATTTATTCAGTAATGGATTACTGTCAATACTGAGGTCATGAGTGGATTATCAGACAGGCAGAGGTGCAGGCACGGAGGCCATGGTGATCAGGAGGCCTCTAATCCAGAACCTGTTTGAAGTGTTATTAACTTTTCTCCTCTGCTCTGTCAAAAATTAGGATGACATGATTATTCCTGTTTACTTTGGCTCATTGAAAAGTCCCTTAACTTATTGATTTCTGATAGTCTGTCTAATAGTCTGTGGTATTTTGTGGTCGATTGATGCTTACTGCCATTTGTCTGCTCTGAGGAAGAAGTGGTTCTTTCATGCATCAGTACCCAGAAGCCTATTGTCTCATAATCTGCCTCTGGGTTATGAGGTTTTAATTCAATAGCTGTGTGTACTTTCCATTATCCTTCAGAAAAAACTGATAAAGGACTAAAAGGTATTTACCCAGTAAGGTACAGCAAAGGTTTGGCTCAGTGTACTGCCATTTTACAGTGCCCCTGACCCGGCTAAAAAGCCTCCAACTCCATAAAAACTAGTCAGTCAAACCTTATTCTTCTATCAAAGAGGTGCCTGTTTACTTGCTGCATTGTTGTAGTTCTTACCCAAGTGATTATAGAGAAGAAAGAGAAGGTGATGGCTGCCCGTGCTGCGTCTGCACCCTGATTGAGCGGTAGATCATCAGGTGAGGTCCGAGACCACTGATTGGCCAGGAAGCAGAAACTTACAAAGTACAGGAAAGTCCAGAAACCTGCAGGAGAGTAAAAAACAATCATATGATGTGGGACGTTTAAAGAACAAAGATTAAGGTAGTTCCCTGTCTGACTCCGCTGCAGGTGATTCCTCAAATCCTGTTCCGCTAAAGACGTTCTCGGTTCCCGTTAGATATGAGAAATACTCTTGATTCTCTGCAGCCTTTTATGTGAACAGCAGGTTTCAGCTCTCTTGATGGTTTGTGGTGTTAGAGAGCGGCTGTCAGAAACAAAGAAGTGGCCTAGTGGGGACATTTTGGGGAAGCCCATGCCTTTCAAATACCACCTTTCATCTTAATTAAGGATTAATGAGGACATTCACTGTGTTTACATGCACGGTTAAATCAAGTTAAGGCTGCAGTTATGCTGTTCAGTGAGAGTGCTGTCATCTGTCTAGTTTACAAGCAGAGGATTTACCAGTCGAAGTACAATATGTCTGACATTGCTGTGTAAGGTGCTGATATATTCTGAGTGAATCGTGGACGGTTTGGCACTGATTGAGCTCGATGAATGTAAATCGACCTTGGGCTGCAATGTGAGGGTTTTTTTCTACTAATGCCTCTACAGTCCCATGTGCAGGAAACTATCCGAGCCACACAGATTAAAGCAAACTGCACAGACACCCTGAAGCGCAAAACACAACTGAATATTTCCACAACAACAAATAAAAAAACATAACAACAAAATTATGAACAAAACACATACAACAAACAACACAACCGATAATAAAACACAAAAACATATGTAAAACAAACATATTAAATAATACAAAAAGAAAAAGCAGCAAATAAAAAAGAAACAACAACAAAATAAAGGAACACAACAACAAATCTAATAACTTAACATTGGAAGAGACAACGGCAACAAGCAGGAAACACAAAAATATACTGAAAACACCACAACTAATACAAAACTCAATAGAAATTAAAAAACAATTAAGACAACACAAAAACAAACAGGAAAACACAATAACAAAAAACATAATTAGAAATGTACAATTATACAGCATATGAACAAATAAAGGATAGAATTAATAAAAAGGAAAAACAACAACAAATCAAAAATACACCAATTAATTAAAATGATGATAAATCTAATTACAGACCAAAAACACAACAACAAACCAAAAAAACCCACAACAACATGAGAAACCAAAATACATTAAGAAATACAACAATAAATAAAAACACAACTCATAGTAACCAACAATAAAGCAAACAACAACAAACTAGAAATACTGAAAAATACAACAATAATTCAAAACATAATAACTATCATGCCCAACATCAAATCATGATACACAACAACAAAACTTTTTTGTTTTGAATTTATGTCATTGTTTTGTGTAATATGCTGCCTTTTCTGATTTATTGATATGTTTTCTTATTACCTCAGTCAAGGAGGTTATGTTTTTGCCCGCACATGTTTGTTTGTTTGTTTGTTTGTTAGCGAGATTATGCAAAAAAAAATACTGGACAGATTTTGCTTAAATTTTCAGGAGATGTTGGTAATGGCCCAACTTAAAAATGATTAGATTTTGGTGGTGATCCAGATAACCACCGGCAAACAATCATTTTAACTCAATAACTGTCTAATTAATAACGATATCAACATGATTCTGAGTGCTCGGTGTGGGTTTTCAGGGTCAAGGAATCTTATTATGATGGTAACTTTATCACGAAGCTTATAGATGTAACGGCAATATGTGAGCTACCTTGGCAGAGGCTTTCTAGTTTAATTTTAGTTTTGCATCTTGTGGCCATTGAATGACCCCTGTCATGTCTACATTTGAGATTTCACAGCACATGCCATCATCTTTGACTTTGTGCCCCTTGGCTCTGCACTCGGTAAATCTATGTTAATTCACACCTTAATTTTGAGCAGAGTAGAAGACATGGTCTGCACATTTTATAACATTTTCTTTGCAGAAAAGGTTGGCTCATTTTCTGTATCAACAACTTCAAACTCATGGCACATCTGCACTACATCCACCAGTGATGCAGCGTGATTCTGGTGTTTCTATTCTTACTTGAAATCACTCAGATAACACACGCTGCACCGTGAGCATCATTGTGTCAAAGAATTCAGTCTCACTTAACACTGTGTCCTGACTGAACGGATGAGGTCTAGACAGTGTTACACGCCTGCTGTCCACACTGCCTGCATTTAATACTTAAGTCTATGCACTTTGTTTTATCAAGTGCACCCAGTGCTTTTGCTTACAGCAGGTGAAATGGATGCGCAGGACTCTGTGTTGACATGTGGGCAACAACGACTCGTCAATACAAAGCACTCTATCAGCCAAATTAAGTTCCTTCCTCATTGTTGAAATTACAAACAAACATTTCACTCACAGATATGGATAAATGCTCCACTATCTCCACAATATAAAACAAACTAGAAGTGGTCATAGAGCTTAAACCTCTACCCAGGCATTTCCAACATTGTGGAAAACTGCCCAGTCCAGATCCACATCAGAATCAGATCCCTACCAAAATCTAGTCACTTCTCCCTTGCGCCATGACCAACATTCCCTGAAAATTTAATAAAGATACCTTCTTAACTTTTTGAGTAATCTTGCTAACACATGGACAAACACCCACAAAAACATAACTTCCTTTGCTGATTATTAATAAGGTATGCTGAGTGAGAAAACCAAAATAATCCCTGCAAAACTTTGTCAGTCACCCTCTTTCTTCGCTTCTTGTTTTTTGTCAGTGCTAAAACATTGCGCCATGTCATGCAGCTTTGTGCAGCTTCATGCTACATCACTCATAGTCAAGACATTCACATATGATGTAACACAATCAGTCCTTACTATAGAGAAGTTTTTAGTGCTGATTTGTTTTTCATTTAATAAAGAAATTTGGTCAAAATCTGATAAAACTGAAGCTGCTGAAGCTGTTAGCATCTATGCTAATCTCTATAGTCACTTCCTGCTGTCGTCTCGCTTGCCTCTCTCACCCCTTCCTGCTCTAAAAGACTCTGATTGGGCCGTGTGGCTCGCAATCGTTGTCAATTGGAGCTTGGCAAGATGGATCTGCATGATTACAGACATTGGATCAGGCTGATCCAGCTGCCGCGCAAGGTCAGATCACTGGGATCGTTTTTCCTATAGACTGGTTCATTGTTTTGCTCATAGACCATGCTCGCGACAGGACAAAGCCAAATCTATGACCGATAAAATATTACAGAATGTGTAGAAACCACATCTCTGCTTAAAATTGAGTTAACCAATAAAAAACAATTTGGCAGAAATGAAGTAAGAATGTTATTTAATTCCTACGTTTAACCCATATTAACAACTTTAAAAAAAAGTCAAGGAGAAAACGACCTTTTGACATGTTAATGTTTAAGCTATACTTCAGTAAATTGAAAAACTGTTCAAATTTAGTCTTTAACACTTAGAGCTGACCTTATAGCCTGTTTTTAGCTTAATTTTAATGTTGAAATCTTGTGTTAATTGATTTGATAAAACTATAACCAAAAAATAGTCATTACAGCTTTGCATAGCTGTCTCTACTGTCATGTCTGCCACTTCTTCATCATTCTTTTTAAGTCGTGTCCTGCTTCCTCCCGTCTCAATGGGCATCATATATGAACTAGAAAGCACTCAGAGAGTGTAAACCTCAGCCAAGGTAGCTCACATATTGCTGTTACAACTAAGCAATAGCTCCATGATAAAGTTACCATCATAATATGATTCACTGACCCTGACAACATACACCTAGCACTAGAAATCATGTTGATATTATTATTACCTCCGCCAAGGAGGTTATGTTTTTGGCTCTGTATGTTTTCTTGTTTGTTAGCAAGATTACACAAAAACTACTGGACAGATTTTGCTGAAATTTCCAGGAGATGTTGGTCATGGCCAAACTTAGAAATGATTAGCTGTTGGTGGTGATCCAGATAACCGCCATAAGCGAACGATCGTTTTTGTTCAATAGCTGTCCAATAATAATATCAACATGATTCTGAGTGCCAGTTGTGGTTTTTCAGGGTCAAGGAATCATATTATGATGGTGACTTTATCATGGAGCTACTACTTATAGATGTAACAGCAATATGCGAGCTACCTTGGCGGAGGTTTGCGCTCTCTGAGTGCTTTCTAGTTCTTTTTAAGTCGAGTCCTGCTTCTTCCTGTCCCAATGGACATCATGTATGAACAACAAATTAAGGAGGATTCAAGGGGCAGTCTCCAGAGATTTGCAAGTGTGAGGATATTTTCTGTTGAAACTCCTGACTCTACTGAAAGAGAAACAAAGAGTATTTCTGACATCTGTGAACACTTTGATCCCCTTACCCGAGAAGCCGATCTCCAGCATGATGGCCTTTTTTCTGTCTTTGACCGAGCTGATGGAGGAGAACTTGTAGTCAAGCAGGAAGAAGAAGGAGCATGCCAGCAATCCCACCAGGCCCATGAAGACGCCATAGTTGCAAGCATCTGCATTCTGGTTGAAGACACAGTGGAGACGCTCGCTGCCAAAGTTAACGTAGCCCTCATTCACAATGGAGGCGAAGACCACCAGGGAGAAGATCTTTTGGGAGAGAGGACATAGAAATGTGAAGGGTAGATTTAGATTATCGCCTAAAATAATCAATTTCCCAGACTTTCCAGAAACAGGATTGTTCCATTCAAAAACAGGCTGTTTTTGAATGGAAGCTTTGCACAGATGTCCGCTCCTTATCCCATCCTGCATCCCTCCAATACAACCAGATTCCACAAGGGGGATTATCCTATCCTATCCTGCTGTCAGCCTCACTACCCCTTTAAGTATATGAAGACATCCAGATGCAGTCTGATCACCACAGACACCGCACATTCATCTTTTACCGTAAACTCTTCATTCATAGTGAAGTCTGTGTTGATATGTAGTATATTTACATATCATCGCTGTCCAACCAAAACTTCTTATCTCCAAAATTACTACTTTTCAGGAAATTAAAAACAAACTTTACTTAAGGTGGCGCAGTCTTAAAATGCACTCTGTCAGTAATCAGAAGGTTGCAGATGTGTCCTTGGGCAAGATACTTACCCCAAGTTCCCCCCACTGCTGCGTCAATGGTATGTAAATGGGTATGAAACAGTGTTAATTTTGTTGACTAATTAGTTTTCGTCATAGTTTTCGTTAACAATCTTTTTACCCCTGACAAAAAATAGACTATAACTAAATAAAAACAAGTGCACATGGACAAAAACTAAAACTACATTTTCCTCAACAAATAAAAACTAGACCAAAATGTTTGACAGAGATTTAATCCAATCAGACCTAATTTGGTCATTGTAGAAAGGAGGGGCAAGTTAGGAATATATCCAGTCACAGCTACTTTGGTTGTGTGGAAAGGTTGGATGAGTTCAGAGGGACATCCAATCACAACTGCCTTAGCTTCATGATGGCGGGATCCAAGTGTAAAACATGATTTCAGAAATTCAAGGAAACATCAAAAAAAGCCTTACACTTCACACTTCATGTTTCAGTCGACCAAATTTACAGTAGATTTTGTCAACTTAAATATGGTGAAATTTCTTCGACTAAAACTAGACTAAAATTAAAACAGTATAGATGACTAAATCATGACTAAAACTAAAAGATATTTTAGGCAAAAAGACTAAAACTAAATTAAAAAGTGCTGTTAAAATTAACACTGGTATAAAAGTGTGAATTTTTTAGTTGATATGAATAGACAACTGAAATAGAAACCCCAACCATGAGTGAATGGGAGAATGCATTTGTAGATGTGACCTGGGATGTAAAGCAGGTCACACTTCCTGGAAGTATTGCTGTTTTTCATCCTCTCAAGGCAAATTTACCCTTTTTGATGATATACATTTTTTTTACATTTTGAATTTACTGGTGGGCCTCAATGGGGAATTAGGTGGGCTGCATGTGACCCCCAGGCTGCTAGTTGCAGTAGACTCCAAGGGGGTGTCCTATCCTGCTGTTGGCCTCACTACCCCTTAAGGAAATAATAACGTCACAATGAAGTCTAAGCGCCAAAAATATACTAATCACAAAAGACTTGAGACTTTTGTCATTTAAAAATAAATAATTGTTCACTCACTTGTGCCTCTCCTGATAAAAATAATGTGAATTCTCCTAAACAGAATAAATAAATTATGATGATTCCCCATCAAGACAAAACATTTCAGATAGTTTGTATTGTGTTAAAAAAGCATATAATATACAGTGGTTCTTACCGTGAACATTCTAGACTTAGCATTACAGTTTTTATCTATACTGTCTGACCCTTCACCTACTTTGAAAATATATTGATCTTTATTTGAAACTGTAAACATTTCCCAGCCCTGCTCAGGTCTACTCGAGAGCTTCTCTGAAAGGAAAAAGCATTAACCTCATTCTCTGTCTTTCTCAGTGACTGACTGTGGAGGTGGATGCTTCATTTCCCCTCAAGAATCACTCCATCCTGAGGCGATTTGCGCGTGTTTGTGTTTCTGTGTAAACGCTACAAGAGGACGGCTGCTCCAGCTCATGCTACTGACCCTCCTGTTTCCTGTTTTTGTCATTTTTATGAATAACGGCCTTCTCCAGGTCTGATTTGTGTTGATTTCTCTGTTTTTTCTTCTTCTTTCTGATCCACACAGGCCCATTGAACCTCGTCAGCTGACTAACACTCAATGGCAGAATAGGGTCATGTGATGCACACACACACAGAAACATGGGCCTACACATGTGGGTGTGGGTCATGTGATAGTGGAGGGACACACATTGTGATAATGTCGGCTCCACAGTTGTAGTGATCACATGTGTGGGTTTAATCTGAGCAGATAAATGCTCAGGTGCTTGCCTTTCTATTCAAAATTCTGCATCTCCAAACTGAAACATAAGTTTTACTGATTATATTTGCCTGTAAAGTATTACTTCTAATTTAAGTCAAAATAAAAGGCTATTACTCTGAGTAGCTTACACTTTTCTGTTTTCCATTAGCTTCATATCTTCAAGCAATAATGTCACTTTTCTGCCTCTGAGGTGCAGTATGTTGAGTTTTTCCAACTGTTCAGTTTTCAAAGCCAAAGAAATCCATCTATTTCATAGTTGTATAGGAACATGTCTTGTAATGGCAGCAAGATTTATAGGAATAATTTTGTTTATATTGAAAATGTGTGCCTAACTAATAAAGGTGAGAGTCCACAGTGGCCCCACTACATAGTCTTATCATGATCAGGATGCACAATACCATTGGTGTAATATCAGCATTGGCAGATATCAACATTTTTGCCTTTACAGTCGATATTTTGGCAGAATACATTAGCCATATAAATCTCATGTATTGATGGGAATACCCACAGAATGTATGAATGTAGCATGCTTCTCTCTTTTACAGCTGAATGTTTAATTTTTAAAAACAATGTTGTCTACTATTGAGGGTGAAATGTTGTTTTCCGTGGTCCCATCATGATGTCATATCTGCATCAACAAATTAACAGACAACAAACATCCGCTTCCTGACTGAGAGTTAACATGATGAAAGACTATGTACAGCCTAAAAAGGCAATTATGAGTTTAAAATTATTCATTTTAGGGGACACTTGAGTTCCATAAGACAAGTTATGTTGTAGAGAAGCATTACAATAACCCCAAAGTCATTTCCTGTTTAACGTCCTGCCTGTTTGCCTGATGAAGGCCTGAGACCAAATTGTTGCAAATAAATCAATTTCCTGCAAGTTAGACAATGCTAAGGAGTTTATCTTCACATTTAAAAATTACATATTAAAAATAGCAATACTTGGTGGCTATTAATCGATATCCTATCATCACTCCAAATTTGCGATACTATGGTTTAATGGTTTTGTCCCTTAACCATACCAACTTACACGGGTGCAAAAGCAACAGCATTCAGAGGGGGTTTCCCTCCTTCAGCCCTTCTGCTGTCTGAGTTTATAAAAACAAAAAGTCTGCATTTTTACCAGGGATAGTTCTATATTCATACTGCAGTATCGTAAAATGGGCCAAACCGCACACAGACAAGTAAGTCAACATTACCATGGCTACTCGGTGCATTATGAGAAAGTCAATAGCAGGCTGAGCCAACAACAAAATGAGATGTAGTTCAGCTTGGAGTTGAGAGGGGGTCAAATGGCTCATGAACATTTATACTAGGGTTGAACAATATTGGTAAAAAAAATGATATTTCAGTATTTTCTGCCTTTGTGATATATATCGCAGTTCTTTTAAGGTGACTTTAAAATAGATCAAATTGCATATTTTACATGTGGTTGTGTAAACCTACTAATTTTTTCAAGCACACTGCAGCCTGCAAACTTTAAGTATGCTCCACATACACTCACGGGAAAGAGAGATTATACCAATATGTTTCTTCTTAGACTTTACAAACAAACTCTTGGCTAACAACTGCATTACTTATAGCAACATTTTCAACCATTTCAGGTGATGTTTGAACTGAAATCTAATGAGTAGCCCTGTGTTTTAGGCTCTAGAAGCATACAGTGTTGCCTTGCTGAGCATACATCCATTTAGAGTATTTTTATAACTATAATTAGAAATGGCCAAATCTCCATTCGACACAGTCACGTTTTCTGAACTGGAACACAGCTGTGTCAAAGACAAGTGCCCTCTGCAGCTTGTCCTTATCGCACGTACCACAAAACTCTACATGCGCCATGGTCTAGTCTCTGAGTGAGCCTACTGATAGTGATGAATTTTATTGTAAAGTCAAAGAAATGGAAATGTCAGTGGTTTTGGTTTCAGTCACAAACACAAATGGTGGTATGACATGCTTTGAGTCTTTTGACTAACGTTGCTTGTCCTGTGATGTGACTATTGCACATGCATGTATTGCAATTGTGGAGTTTGACAATATATTCAACCCCAGTCTATAGAGAGGAACAATATTGCTGAGGTTTGACACAATTTAGGATATGAAAGGTAACAAACACTGTGCAAGAGAGAGGACCTTTGAATGTTTGCAGGCGTTGGTGGACGATAGAAGACACCAAATAACATGGCATCAATCCATATCATAACACCTATAGAGGCGTCAGCAGAGAGGCTGACAAAGACATTACAAAGTAGAGAGCAGCTTTGAAAAAGTGAGAGTTTAAGTTTAAAAAAAGGACAGATTCTCCTGCCTCATTGAGCTGGACCAAAGTCTGAGACCTAAACAAGTTTTTAACAGCTGATGTTGTCGAGTCCTGTGCTGACCTGCAGATGAGATGATGAGTGCTGTTAGCCTGTTGTTGTTTTATGGTCTGATGTGTCTGAACACGAGTGACCCCACTGAGTGCAATTGTTATTATAATGTGTAGTATTCTACCATCAGTGGTGGATGAAGTTGTGTAGTATTACTATTAATGCCACTGCTGCCGCTTACACTACAGCAGTGTAATGAGTTAACTCGCATCTGACAGTTGCGTGTGATATTGTGTAAAATTAAGCCACACTTTACTAACATCTGCACTTTGCTAGCATAACAAACTGATATTAAAATGTCCGAATCTCAAGGAAGGAAGCAGAATTACTCATTAGCTACAGTTGCCCAAGGGGCAGACCATGTCTCTTGTTCTTGGTCTTTGAAGGGATACGCCAAATTTTTTTTTCATGTCTTTCCTCACTCCCGAGTCCATGACAAGCAGATAGACACCATTCTTTCGACTGTGCGTGCAGTAACAAGGAAGAGACGGGCAGAGCTCGCCCACTGCTAATTAGCTTAGCTCAAACGCTGGGAGTCAATGGGTAGTGTTAGCCTGCCTCTGCCTACAGTCATCAAATAAACTCTTCAGAAACTCTAAATGGTCATGTGTGCTTGTTGTGACTCTTTTTTATCACATTATGTTACGTTATCTATTTTTAGACTAAAATTAGCACTTTATATAATTTTCAAAAGAAATACATTTGGAACTAAACTGCAGGGTGCATATGCAAACCACCCAAACCGTGCTTCTAAGTAGGTCAACAAAACATATTTTTATTTTGAAAATTACATAAAGTGCTAATCGTAGTCTAAAAATACATAGCATAAGATAAAGTGGTAAAAAAAATGAGTCACAACAAGTGAGATAAGTCCATGCTGAAGGCCACATGAAGCAAACTGAATTGTCCATCACTGAGTTTGACGCTAACATACCTCTATCTTAGTTTGGAAAAGATCAAACATTAAGTCATTCCTGATAAAATTGCTTGTTTATGCAGTTGCTTTAAAATTTGTAGGGATTATGTGAGAAAATATACCCTTCAATAAACAGATTTCTCTTTCTCATATTTTCTGAATTTGATAATATTCCAGAGCCTGGATGGTGAACTATGGGGGGCCTAATGTGGCCCTGGGGCCGCCTGTTGATGATCAGGTTAGAGCTTCTATATGCATCAGAGTTAATTTTAACACTTCTTAAGTGTCTATACAGGTCCACACCACAAAGTGTATTTTTCACTCTTTTTGATATGCAGGGTTTCACTTCACATAAATGTACAACAGTCAAACTTTTGGGATTTTTTGTTTTAAATCAAATGACACTGTGAGGGCTTGAGCAGGCAGTATCAGCTTATCAGTGTAAACTTTGACCCCACACAGGAAAATAGACATTTTTTAATTTAATGTACAGTTTATTTATTCTTTATTTCACAGCAAAATCTGTTCAGACAAATTAACACTATCAGAGTTAATTTCTACACTTCTTAATTGTTGATATGGTTTCATACCACAAAGTGTTGTTTTCACTCTTTTGGGAGAGTTGCTGCTTCAACTCTCATCAAGTGTTATGAGCGACTCTTTTTGGAGGTAAAATGTGAAACTGTGTAACACTTCACAGTGTGACTTTTCATCACTTCTATGTAGTGTTAGTATGGAACTATCCCAGAGTATATTGTTTATTTATGTAAGTGTTAACCATATAATAACACTGTGGAGTGAATTAATTTGCTGTTTATTGACGGGGAAAAGCTGCTGAAATTAAAAAAAAAAAAAACTGTTTGGTTGGATCACATATGTTTAAAAAAAAAGAGTTTGTAGTTTTCATGATGGGGGCTTGCGACAGAGTTGCTGCTTTAACTCTCATCAAGTGTTGTTTTTGACTCTTTTTGGAGATAAAATTTCAAACTGTGCAACACTTAACAGTGTGACTTTTGATCATTTCTATGTAGTGTAAGGACTGATCTATCCCAGAGTTTATTGTTTAACCATTAGTTTAGTTTAGTTTTTTTCCTTACATGAAAGTTGACAACAAAATCCGTACACAAGTGCACCTTACACCCTCAAAGAAACACATCCATGATAGGAAAGGAGCAGCAAGAGAAACGTTTCTTATATTTGTCTGCCCCTACTTGAACAATTAAAAAAAAGAAAAGATGGTCTGACATAGGGCTGAACGATTTATCGTTTTCAGAACGAAATCGCAATTTCAGACAAGGCAATTTTGTGATCGCCAAAGCTGCAATTTTTTGCAGCCCTCCTGACTGACCCAGGATCTGTTGTGTCAACTGTTTTACACATACTATTTTACAAATTTGCAGGTAATTTGCATTTACTGAAGTGCCAGTAAGCAGGTCAACAATACAAAGACTCTGTTTAGGGGTACAAGTGATAGTAATAATAATAATAATAATACATTTTATTTGAAGGCGCCTTTCATGACATTTAAGGTCACTTTTCAAAAAGTGTAAAAAGTGCATAAAACAGTATAAAGGCAAACAATATAATACAAAGACAGTGCAAAAGATCAGAGGAAGTGGGAGAGTTTGAACAGATGAGTATCCCTTACATAATGATAACAGATGATTCATCATTAATATTAGATGATGAATAGTGTGTTGTGTGCTTTTGATCATTGATTTCCTTACTGTTGTCTATACTGTAAACATAGTGAATATTGCACTGAAGCTTGATTTGAAGAAAACCGTGAATCGAATTGAAATCGCAATGTCTGCAAGAAAAATCGCAATTAGATCTTTTCCTGAAATCGTTCAGCCCTAGTCTGACATCACATACAGCTGATTTTCAATAGCCTACACCAACAACTCTTTTATTATAACAACAAAAACAAGCAAAAAAATACAAATAAATAAAATCAAATAAAGAACCCATAAATATACCACCATCTCAGTGTTAACCACATAACAACACCGCAGAGTGTAAACATCGCTGTATTCATTTACTGTATATTGACAGGGAAAAGCTGCTAAAATAAAGAAACTGTGTTTGGTTGGATCACATATGTTTAAAAAAAAAAGAAGCACGACGATTGACTCTACAAATGTCACTTAGGCCTACAGGTTCAGAGTGAAAAGCTCAGAGTTAAAGATGATACAGTGGCATCTGTGGACTTGATTTACTGAAAAATTATCATTACTCTTGTTTTGAACCAAATCCGAGTACATTTTCAGGGATTTGACTCCATCCAGAGTGAAATCAACTGCACTTGCTGACATTTAGCCAACACCAGAATTTAGCTCTTCTCAATCTGCTGTGTACATTAACTTTCAAGGGGCTCAGACAGCTTATGCACAAGGTACTTATTCATCTCTTATCCTAAAGCCAATTTTTGCACCAATTAGCATTAATCCACTGAAACTGATGTTCGGTTGTTGTGTTCAGCTTCTCTCTGCTCTGCTGGAGGAGACCTTGTGCGTGTCACCCAAAGGTGATGCGCTACATCAAACGTCAGGGCACGACGTCGTCTCCGTGGCCCTGCCCGCGTGCGTAATGATTATCACGGACCAATCAGAGGGGGGATGACGGACGACGACCGTGTAGGGTAAATGAGCAAAATCATTGGCTGAAAATGCAATGTGTGATAAAAATACTGAAGGTGTTAGTGACGAAGAGAAATCATTCAATGTTATTTTTGAGTCTAATTGTAATAAGTGATATTAATTAGCTGAGTGTGGAGGCTGAGGAATGAATCAGATAAGGGTATGATCTTTTTTTTTTTACCCAAGCAGAGACTATTACAGCAGATTTATGAGGCTGTTTCCTTATGGCAGGTAAAGCAACGCTCTCAAATGAGAATATGGCGTTTCTTTTCGTAATTAAATTCATTTTTGTGGGCCCACTTTCATTATCACGGTGTGACACAGCCACCAGGCCTTGGTTACACCCTGTACGCTTTATTTTAACATAAATACACCCCCATATTAACACCTAATGACCGCGCACAGCCTTGATGAGTTACATCTGTATCTCTGAGGGTCTATATGCGGTTAAAGCTCGTCACGGCTCACGCGCAGAAACGACAACACAGGACCCCCCCCTTTCACACAAACAGCAGCACAGGGACAGATCAACCCCCCCTCTCTCACCCAGGACAGCACTCTCAGGATGGTGGTCGGCTGTTTGACGAAGGCGATGGGGTCGATGGTGGATCCGGCCCTGCCCGCTCCGAACGATCCCACTCCGTCCATCTTCTGTGTGTGTGAGCTCCTCGCGGCTCCTCCACGCGCCACAGCAGCAGGATGGATGCTGCCGCTGCTGCTCTCTGCTGTAGGGACGGGTCCTGCGCGCGCGCACGGAGCAGAGGCGCGCGGGCACGGCGGGGAGGGGGTGCGCACGAGGGACGTGTCCGCGCCTCAGACGGTAGCGGGTTAATTAATTGAGAGAAAAACAATATTGTTATGACTTTATGGGACATTTTAACCTTCGCTTCTTGGAATGGCAGTATGAAAACAGAACAATTACTGATTTGATGTGAACGCCAATATGTCTGAGCAATGATGTACACTAGGGGAGACCAGGGTTGCTTGTGACATTGCTTATTAAATCCAAACTAACAGGTTTTGCTTTTAGATTTTAATTAACCAGCTGCCATGCATTAACGTGGCACACCAGGTGGACCGTAGAAACAGCCCCAAAGTGGGAAATGGCAGAACCTTCCAAAAGCATATCCGGCAGATGATTGTACAATTATTTCACTCTGAGAGTCCAACCCTCTGCCAAGGTAGCTCACACATTGCCGTTACATCTATAAAACATAGTTCCATTAAAAAGTTACCATCATAATATGATTCCTTGACCCTGAAAACACACACCTAGCACCCAAAATCATGTTAATATCATTACTTAGATAGTTATTAAGCAAAAACGATCGTTCACTAATGGTGGTTATCTGGATCACTACCTAAATCTAATCATGCACTATAACTGATTTTTGTAAACGTAACAGTATTTTACTGTAATATCTACAGCTACCTACTGTAAAAAACCTATACAGTAGGTAGCTGTCAAAAGATTGAGGGAAAACATACTGATTTTTGTAAAATTAATTCTATTTAACCATAAAATTAGCAGTTACCTACAGTAAAATGTCTATACAGTAAGTTACTGAAAAGGTTATAAATCAAGAGAAAATTCATTTTTCTTCACCAAGAAAATTGACCACTAGCAGGTTAGATTTCTTTTAGTAAATGTTTCACATTTTTGGGTGAAACAAACATTTGAGTAAGTGTATTATTTGATAAAAATTTCTTTCTTTCTTTCTTTCTTTCTTTCTTTCTTCTACAAAGTGATACCTTCCTAATAAATGATCAGTAAAATAGTCAAACATATAGTAATATAAATGAAACTACAGCAAGTTCACAGTAATTTAAAATACATTTAAAAAGTTGTAGAATAAAATATAGTAATGATACTGTAATTGAAAAAAAACCCAGTAAGGATAATGTTTTTGATAATACAGTAATTATGCTTTAAATTGAAAGACAGTAATGATACCTTGAATTAAAAATAGAGCAGTAAAACTATTATGAAAAATACAGACTGATGCTATAAATTAAAATAGAGTAAAGCTACTGTAAAGACATTTACAGTAACTTACTGGCATCTTGTTGCCAGTAAGTTACTGTAAAATTTACATCAACCTTTTTACAGTGTGTTTAAGTTGGGTACTTACCAACATCTCCTGAGAATTTCAGCAAGATCTGTCTAGTAGTTTTTGCGTAATCTAACTAACTAACAAACATATGCTGGCAAAAACATTACCTCCTTGGCAGAGGTAATAATTACTGGCCAGTCAAATGAAGTGGTAGGCGGGTGCTTCTGCTGCTGTGTAAAATACATACAGTAAGCCACTTCGTAGAACAAATCCTCTCCAAAACATGTCGGAAGTGGAGTGAAAATATCCCTTCTTTAGAAAAATGTTTTCAGTGTTGTTTGTTTTTCATTAAATAAAGAAATGTTGATAAAACTGCGATTGATACTGTTAGCATCTCTGCCAATCTCTGTACCAGCTGTCACTTCTTGTTGTTGTCTGCTCGTAGCTCCCACCTCTTCCTGCTCTGAGCACCATGGTTGTAGATTGAAGCTTGTGGAGGTGAATCTTTCTGATTAAAGATATTGAATCAGGAGAATCAAACTGTGCTGCAAGGTTAGCACTTATTATATCTAGGGAAACTGATGAATCAAACACAAACAATTGAGCTGACATTTTGTGATTTTTGTGGGTTGGTGTAATTTGATGATATGTTGTATTAATTGACCCTTTGTTGGCTCTCTGATTTCTTCACCATGTTGGACGTTGGAATTAAAGCACCTCAGAGTCCAGCAGCCACGGGATATTGTCATCACTCAAACTGCTGGTAAAACAGACGCAGATTTATTACACAGTGATTTTCAAAGAAAATGTTGCTAACAAATAGTGTGAAGATGTCACAAGTCTGTGTTCCTAGACAAATCATGGCTGAGGACAAGTTTCAAAATGGGGGTTACCCGGACAGTGCATCAAAACCGGCTTTCATGGAGGAGTAATGTTACCGTGTAACACAGCACTAACAGAAGGTACCTGCTCAGTGGGATCAGAACTTTTATTACGTTGGACTAGAGACATCAAGAAGTCAAAGGAAGGAACAGCATAAAGGCATACTTAATTTTCTGGCCACGTTTGGCTGGTCTGTGACTTATTTATACTGCTGGACCTGTGGATATAGTTAATAGCAACCAGTGTGTGTGTCAATCCGGTAGACTGTGATCATAAAAAGGCTCTGTCTCTCTAAATAGAAGTTTGTTCGTTTGTTGTGGCCTTCAGCGGTTTTGGGCACTGCTGCTGCTGCTGTTGTTTGTGGGTTGGAGGATGAAATAGTTCATTTCTTATTGAGGCTTGTGACAGTACGAACAGAGGGAAAACTCTTTCTTCTCCTCTCTCTTTCTATGTGTGTGTTGTGCGTAAGCAGCCCCTTTGTGGAGGGTTTTGTGAAACAGTGACCGACCCCTCCAAATGTTAAAAATGTCAGTGGCGAGAGTGCTGTATCTGTCTTGGTACAGAACATTTACTGATGGTATATTACTGAAGCATAGAAATGAAAGGGTTTGATGCCTAAGTATTCTGAGTTTACTTCTTGATAAATACTGAAAGAAAAATTGCCTGCAAACCCATGAAAGCCTGAAACTAAGAAAGCCAAGACTCTCGTGAAGATTATCAAGTATTTACAAATGTCACAAAATTTTTTGTTCTTCTTGACAAGCCGATTTAATGTAGAAATGATCTGTTATTACAGGAAATTTTGTTAAACATATATATCAGTCTCCATATACATATCAACATAGCCACAGAAATGTAGCTAATAGCTGCACTTCCTCTAATAGCCACTAGAGGCTAGCTTCCTAAGTGAGTGAATCTCCGTAGACTGTACATTAAATTGTAAAAACAGTATTAAGTTTACAGCTGGGTTTATTATCTTATTCTACCACATCTTTCCTCTGACAATAAGTAAATTAATAAGTAGATTTTCTTCAGATCTAAACTAATTGTCTTCCTATTTTTGGGGTAATAGTGCTGGTTTTCATGCAATTATTAGTCAATTTCAGTCATTTTTTCAAGAGCTTAAGAAAAAAACCTTCTTGGGACATCTGTGTGCTTGTTTTGAAGTAACTTAATATATTTAGAAGCAACTAAAATTCTCTTGTTATCATAGAAAAAATAGAGACAGAATTATGTACAACCAGCTCTCATCACTCAGCGTGGTCATGTTTTGTTAACAACCAGAAAGCACTGGCAATGAGACTGAAGCTGTTTCTAAGAATAACATAAATTCCAAGTATTCAGCAGCATAAAGATCCATAATATGAGTCATATCTGAAAAAATCTCAATGCTGAATTGTTATTCAGTCACAAACATTGCATCGTTTTTAATATCCAGCATGACAGAAAGTCTCATGATGTCTTATTGTGCCAAATACCAAAACACTCTACAGTCACAAGCGGCTAATCATGGGATTTTTTTTACAGACTGCAGCCTCAACAATGGCGGTCACACTGAGTGCTGAATTCTTTAAATATTAAACAATGAGCTTCATGAGATGATTTCATCATATTTAACAAAATCAGATTAAGTTGACGGTCAAATCCATGCATTCAAAATCCAGAGTTAAACTCAACTTAATACAATAAAGCCAGCAGACCCTCTATCAACACTCAGTGGGTCAAAGTCCCCCGATAAAGAAGTCAACAACTCTTATGAAAAATGAATTATGTGATTAAATTAACTTTGCCAGAAGACGCAGTGTTTCTCAAATGGAGGGACTATGACCCCTAGAGGCTCATTAGGAGTACAACATGAGGTAGAAGAAATGATGTCACTGCATTTTAATGATTACTTTGACCACGTTAAGGAAAAATATCAGATTACACAGAGGCATGTTTTCAATCTTTGTACTAAATCACATGATCATTGAAAAAGTAGAGATATGATAGGAGCAAACAGCTGAAAACACTGGAGAAATGTGACAAATTAAACAACACTTTATTGAACAGTGATCATCAACTGGCAGCCTGGCAGCAACACCAGGCCCTCCACAGCTTATCATCCTGCCCTCTGAATATTATTAACATCAGGAAATGTGAGGGGTAAGATTTGTGTGTTTTAACCCCCAGTAAAGTACTTTGAGTGCAACTGTTCTGTCATAATGCACATATGATGCTGTTACACCTACACTAAAAGGTCACGTGTACTGCAAAATCAACTTTCTTTCCTTTAGAATAAATAAGAAAAATCACATTCTGATCCAACACATCAATAGTTTTGTGTTTTTTATTTTTCTCAAAGTGTATGTACTTTTTCGCCTTTAAAAGCAAGATCAGTCCCCATACAGTGGCAGCCACTTGGAGCAGTTGCAATATCTTGACAACCCTTCCTGGAGCAATCATGTTTTGCATCACTGGGTTTTACACCGAAGGAATCGCTCTGGTTGAATGTTTGCTGAAATGGTTAAAAGGTGGATTTCTGTAAAACATGAAGTCATTCCTTATACTGTTTCAATCTCAGTGTTTTGGAGGTTTCATTAATAGTTGTAGGGATTTTATGACAAAAACAAACACTAAAAAACATAACACATTTTTTAATTTGATAAAATTCTATGGGCCACATGGAAAGTTGTAGGGGATCCAATGTGGCCCCTGGGCCCAGAACATGATCACAAATCTAAAGGAGAACTCTTTCTGTCGTAGAGCTGCTGTACCAAACCTTATCCTCTGTATTCCAGATGATGAAAATGATGCTGAAATAGTTTTCGCGCTTGTCAAAGTGGATACTTTGAAATCTTTTAAGATGCTTGAAAGGAGAAAAAATTAAATAAACTCATGTATTTCTTCAGTAAACTAGATTTATGTAGAAAGAAATTGTAACACAATTTCATAAGAATCACAAGAAAACTTATTTTTGCAGCTTTAATTTACCATTTAGTAAAAATAAATCATTGTGGTTGATAAAAATACACCCTTTTTCATAGCATTAACTGTAACATTTGTGTTGTTAACATATACTTTTGATCAAACCTGAGGAAAAGACAGGGTTATGTCCTTGCTTTGTATCTTTAATTCTTTTACCAGAACATTCACATCAAAACTCACAAAACAAAGAGAAATATTCAAATTAAAGCACAAACACAGTATCTGACACAAAGTTTTGCCACAGCAGGAAACAGGAGGTTTAATTTTCCCTCTCAGCTCAGTCTTTTCAGTTCTTTACACGTCTCTCAGTCACAGGAGCCGTCTTTCCATCCATCCTTCCACCTCTCGTCCACTCTGGAGCAGTCGAACTCCGGCTTTCCCAGCCGCACGTTGATGTCGTTGTGGATCCTGCACAGCCACTGAGAGAGAGCATGTCGACTGCTGGTGTCGGGCTGATTGGTTTTTAATCTATAGAGAGGAAACAGTGATTTTAGAAATACCCAGGGATTATTTTGTTTCTTGTGATAAAATTAAGGATTCTTAAAAAAAAAAGAGGCTTGTCACAAACACTGTGGTCTGACCTGTTCCTGAGGTCTTCCGCACACTCGTCACAGGGGAAGAACTTAGAGAAAAGGTTGATGAAGTGGCCCATCTCTTGCTGCTGTGTGGAGGACGGGCGGTCAGGGTAATATGCTGCCATGGTGTGCAGGAAGGACCAGGTGTTACGGCCCAATTCTTCCCTGTCCAGCGGACACTGAGGATCCTGTTGTGGTTCTGGCTCTGCAGCATTAGTCTCCTTCAGACAGAAACAGGCATTAGTATTACAGTTTTACAGAACAAAAGGGGAAGAGTAACATGATAATTTATATTCTACACAGACAACAGCACATTAAAGTATGAGATTTTCTTCTTGGAATAAAATCGAATTATAGCAGTGCATTTTTGAATACGGGCCACACAGTAGCACAGCAGATAGTGCAGGTGCCTCACAGCAAGAAGGTTGCTGGTTCGATACCCGTGTTGGTCAAGGCTATTCTGTATGAAGTTTGCATGTTCTCCCCATGCATGCATTCTCTCTGGGCACTTTGGCTTCATCCCACAAACCTAAAACATGCTCATTAGGTTGATTGGTAAAATTGCCCTTTGGTATGAGTGTGAGTGTGAATGGTTGTCTGTCTCTCTATGTGGCCCTGTGATCGACTGGTAACCTGTTCAGGGTGTACCCCACCTCTCACCCAATCACAGCTAGAATAGGGTCCTGGCCTTGTGAACCCCAAAGGGACACGTGGTATATATAATGGATGTATGTATGTTTTAATACCAAGGCAACTAAAGAAAAAGTGCCTTGGAATACTAGTATTGTGTCCTTTCTTTTTAATGGGTCTTATCTTTAAAACCCGAAATTTAAGGTTAAAATAAATGGACTAAACTAATAAAAACACACTTGGGCTTTCTGCACACTTTCTTTATGCATATTTCAGTTATTCAGTGACTGTAAAACTGAAGTACACATGTATTTCAGGTGAAGCTTGCTCTTACAAAACTATTTGCTAGGGATGCACAATATTATCTGCACAATATCAGTTTTGGATAATATTGGCCAAAAAAGTTAATCACCGATACAGAATGATATCGACAATTTTGCTGATATTCACAGCTGATATATCAGCCATATGTTGGCCACAATATCGGTGAAAAATACTCCTATACCATATTGTTTCACCTCATCATCACTGTACAGATCAAGCGTATCATTTTCAAGAGTAAAATGTTGTTTTCTTGTTCTTTTTTTTACATCTGTTCAAGAATAGATTCTCACATTGAAAGCAACAAGTAAAACCCATAAAGTAAAGACTTTGTGCTCTTGACAAAAAATATCGATATTGGCAATAATGACTTCAGAAATAACAGCATATCGGAAATCGCCAAAATCCAATTTCGTGCATCCCTACTATTTGCTCTGGAGTCAGTTTTGTTATTCAAACAGTTAGCATCCAACACATTTAGCATAGGGATTAAGTTACATCAGTCTCTTTACTGTTTTCCTCTGAACAAACACAATCACATGCCATTTGTATGATCTCAATTCTTGTCAAAAGCCTCTTATCAAATAACCAGGACTAAACCAAACCAACCACAGGTCAGTAAACAGAACCTTGACCTCAGGTCACCTGTATAGCAGCTGCGGTCTGTTTCTTCTGGATCTTCATCCACGATTTAAAGTCTGTACACGCTCTGCATGGCTTCTTCTTCACCTCCCCGGTCTGCTCCTGCTCTTTACTCCGACTTTCCTCTGCTGGTTTTCCTCCAACAGCGAAGGGAAAACCTTCAAACCCGGACAGGTTAGAGGCTGAAGATCCTCTGGGTCCCGGGGGCGCAGCCATGTTCGCTATTAGCAAATCTATCTGATAATGGCCTGCGATGACTTACGCTCGTACGTCATGTGTGCCAGAATCTTAAAACACAATATGTGCTCTCGGCTGCGCTCATTATCGCCTCTTCTTACATTTAATTTTATTTTTTGCTCTAGCTTGCGGGCTGTGTCATGATTACACCGCACACTTCCCGGTTGATGTAAACGTAGGTAACAACGGTTTCTCTTGTTTCCGTCGGACCTTTCAAGAGCACGGAATGTCTTCCGGGTGGTGACGTCAGTTTTGTTTGTATGTGCGACGGTCTGGAGCAGCTGTCGGACTGTAAGTTTATCTCTTTTTGAAATTGTTGAAAATCTAGACACTAATTACATTTTGTGGGAGCAACAAAGTGAAGCTGAATGTGTTACCGTGCCGTTTTGTACCCGGTTCTGTAACGTTTGGTGTGTTACCGGGCGGGTTCGGCTCGGCCCTGTGTGTGTGGGTGCAGCGGCAGGTGTGACGGTGTGACGGGTGACCGTGTTCACCGGGGACCGCTGTCCCAGTAAACTCACAACTCTGGGTCGGGAACGGTGTCATATTACAGTTAAATGTGTCCCAGTTATAAGCTGTTGACTTCGGCCTCGTACCTACCCTGATCCGAGTTTCGACTTAGGGTCCCATTTGATTTCGGAAATCGGATTGTCCATAACAAATAAGACGATCTTATAATACCCCGACTTTACCAGCTCATAAATGGTAAGCATTTAACTGGGACGGTACATTCCTATGGTGCGTCCCATTTGAGTGTTCCTGCTGACTGCCTCTGATGAGAGAGCGACGTCCTTCATTTGCAAAGCATGCAGAACAAAGTAGAAGGAATTCACAAGGGAATTGATAAGTAAAAAGAGTAATGATTAGGGATGCACGATGTTATCGGTTTGATATTGGCATCGGCCGATATCGGCCTAAAAAGTTAAGTAACAGTATCGGCCGATATTGAAATTTTTGCAGATATTTACAGCCGATATATCAACCACACATATCGACTATAATATCAGCAACTTACACAAATGTACAGTATTGATGCACCTTCTTATCACTGCATGGGTACATTTAGAAATCAAAGATTTCATTTTTGCAAGAGTTAAATATTGTTTTTCTTGTTTTAAATTTATTCCTCACAAAAATATACTGTAACACTGAAAGAAACAAGTCAATTTTTGTTAAGTGCTCTATATCGGTGTTGACGATAATGAATTAAAAAATATCGACATATCGGACATCGGCAAAAATCCAATTTCGTGCATCCCTACTAATGATATTGATCCTTTAAGGAATTTGTTATTGATTCTCAACTGGAATTGGTTATCTGTTTCCATCCCTAGTCAGCAGCAGCACTCAGGAACACTGTGGGGTCGAGCCCAGCTCTGGCTGCCACATGTTGATGTGTCCTTGGGCAAGATAATTAACCCCAAATTGCTCCCACTGCTGCGTCAGTGGCGTGTAAATGGGTATGAAATGGCGTGAATTAGGGCTGAACAATTTATCATTTTCTGATAGAAATCGCAAATCCAGATGTGATCATGTGATTGTTGAGCTGCAGTTTTTTGAAGCGCTCCTGACTGACCCAGGATCTGTTGTGTCAACTATTTGTTAGTGGCAGTGTTGTCACATATCAGTTCTCATGTCCAAAACCATCAAAGGTTGACATACTGGTTTGACATGGCTGTTTTTTTGCCTTTATTACAATTGTTGAATTTTGTTTTTCTAAGTATTAGGTTTTTTTTTTTTTTGCATTTTATCAAACTTTTTTAACTTAACACAATTAAGGATTCTTTGCACTACATTTTTTTATGTTAAGACAGTCAAAGATGGCTCTTTTAGTTCCTCTGTTGTAATAACTGCCATTAGTCAAACACTATAAAGAGTGTACATGCATGTTTCTTGTTAGTATAAACATTTGGAAGCAATTCTTACCTTTACTTTTCATCTTTGCCTTAGAGTAATAGCTTTTAATGTTTGATGGTATGATGCAATTTTCTGTCATGTTTGTAAATGTTACTGTACACAGTGTAAATATTGCACTGAAGCTTGATTTGAAGAAAATCATGAGTTGAAATGAAATCGCAACATCTGCCAGAAAAATCACAATTAGATCTTTTCCTAAAATCGTTCAGCCCTAGTGTGAATGTGTAAGTTGATACTGATAGACAACTAACAGAAACTCCAACCATTAGTTAGTGAAAGTGAGAGTGAATGTGGGTGAATGTGTAGATGTGAAGCTAATTTGAGTTGTTAAAGAGACTAGAAAAGCACTATCGAAGCTCAAGTCCATTTACCATTTAAATGATGCTCAGTGGATACAAAGGGGCCCAAAGTGTGCCAAGAAGACATCCTGCACACCGTTACACCAACACCAACCAAAACTGTTGATTCAAGGCAGGATTGATCCATACTTTTATGTTGCTTCTATCAAATTCTGACCCCTCCATCTGAGTGTGGCAGCAGAAGTGGGGACACAAAGCACGGGACAACATTTTTAAATTTTTCCACCATCCTTTGTAAACCTCAGAGAAGCTTATGGGGGCACATCCCAGTAGATCAGCAGTTTCTGAAATACTCAGATCCAGCCAGTACGACACCATCAATTATGCCACATTTAAAGTCACTTTGATTGGAACTCACTTGATTATAACTTCAGCAGGTTAGCATGGCCATATCTACATGCCCAAATGCTTTGAGTTGCAGCCATATGATTGGCTGATTAGCCACTGGCATATGTAATGATGTGGCTGGTGAGTGTATAGTTTGTATGCTTGAGTAGTGGTGCCCATAGTGGGTGTCACAAAACACTGATAATGACGTCATGAGGTGTTTCATAATCCGAACAAAATTATGAAATGATGTGAAAATACTTGCAACCACAAAAAGGGACTAGTGGTGTAGCTAAAGGATGGATATTAAATGGTTAATTATTCTCATTATTGTAAAAATAAATCTTAAAAATAATTCAGTTGGGAATAAAAACATACATCAATTGTTTTTTTTTTTATTGCTAAAATGTAATTTATATGAAAAAAACATCTACAAATGTAGGTCTGCACATGGCCATGGTGGTCTGCTCCCGGGACAGTGCAGACTGTGGCACAGTTTTGGGGGTCTTGGCCTCAAAAGTTCAGGAAACCCTGTAAAGCAATGCTTTGGGTCTTACACTTGGAAATCTTAAGGCATAATATACCAAATATTCTTCTTTTGTATCTTTAGTCTGTTTTAAAGTAACATTTCCCCATAGAAACAGCTGTCAGTCCATTGTTGAATATATTCCTGCCAAGATTTGATCACGTTACATCTCTAACTCTTCTCTTAAAGCTCTGAAATCTAATCAGCTGGATCTGTTTATAATCTCTTTGCTTCAGTCTCTGTCCTGCCTGTTGGATCTGAGCCTCAGGATTGGTAAGCAATGTGAAGAGGCAGCTGCCGCCGGTGCAGCAGGCCTGGAGCACAAAATGTCCGAAAGCCCAGAGAAAGGTGTGTCGGTGTCTTCGCAAGAGCTAAAGGAACAGGGCAACCGCCTCTTCCTGAGCCGCAAGTATCCTGAGGCTGCAGCCTGCTACAGCAAAGCTATAGTAAGTATCCAGGGTAGGAGTCTGGTCATTGTGTTTGAGCTGTGGTTATGTCTCTACAGTCTATGTTTTGATTGTCCACCTTTTATGTTTTAGACCCACAGCCCTTCTGTACCCGCATATTACACCAACAGAGCTCTGTGCTATGTGAAGCTTCAGCAGTACGATAAAGCTCTGGCTGACTGCAGACACGCCCTGGAGCTGGACAGCCAGTCAGTCAAAGCTCACTTCTTTATGGGCCAGTGTCACCTGGAGATGGAGAATTATGATGAAGCCATTGGTAATCTACAGAAAGGTAAAACTTACTTCCTTTTACTTAAGTCTAAAGCTTGAATATTTAGCTCATATCCAAACAAGACTTCAATGACCTGTATCCAAGATTCAGTAGATTCTATGAGTCTTAGACCAGTGCAGAGGCTGGAGGGCAAAAAGAGTGTCAACTATCATAGACCACTGCGTACAGTTATTCAGTCTCTTACTTACTTGTTACTGCACGCAGAGTCGAAAGAATGGTGTCTATCTGCTTGTCGTGGACTCAGGACTGAGCCAAGACACAAAAAGAAAAAAAAGTTGGCTTATCCCTTTAATCCTTTATATTAGCAGCTTGGACATTTAAAAAAAAAAAAAAACATGCCAATCAATCAGGCTTAATTCTGATATTTATTAGTTATTCAAACTTTATTGTTATTTTTCTCAAGCGTATAACTTGGCAAAGGAGCAGCGGCTGAACTTTGGTGACGACATTCCCAGCGCTCTGCGGATAGCAAAGAAGAAACGCTGGAACAGTCTGGAGGAGAAAAGAATAAACCAGGAGAGCGAGCTCCACGCCTACCTCACCAAACTAATCCTGGATGAAAAAAAGAGGCAGGTCTTTTTTATTCATGTTAGTGGTGTTGTTCTGAGATGTATCTTTGTGTTTGTTATTTCTGAAGGGAGGTCTGTGTTCTGTCTTTGACAGGGAATTGGACGGCTTCCGACAGAGGCAAGAAGACAAATCAGATGATAGCAGGATACAAGTCAACATGAGGGAGATTCACACAAAACATGTGGGTTTTTTTTAGTTTTTTTGTAGTCAGGGCCATAGCCTATAAACCACCGAGCATCTACAGCAGTGGTTCCCAACCTTTTTTGGTCGGTGACCCCATTTTGGCATCACAAGTTTCTGGGGACCCCAGAGACATTTTTTTCTACAATTAGTTTTTCATCATGTTTGCTATAGTGTACAAACCATGGAGGTTTGTTATGCTGCTTTTTCCTACTGACTGCAAGTTTGTGTGTTAAGTTGAAGAGAGGGAACTGAAGCACCGGTAACTGTAAAGTCACGTGATCGTGGCCTTCAATCAAGTTGCGCCAGCTCAGATATTTTTAAATGCTGCATTTTATTTGAACTACATTTATTTTTGAGAAAGTGAAAGTATAGAATGCAGTTGTTTAAGATTGTGTGTGGTGTTTTAATTTTAAAAATAGTAATAATTAGTAAAAAATATATATATTTTTATCAGTAGCCTAATTTTTTTTTTTTATCAATTACTAGACATTTCAGGCGACCCCATTTGAATTCCAGGCGACCCCACGTGGGGTCCCGACCCCAAGGTTTAAAAACACTGATCTGCAGTATGATATCATGACAGTGTTAGAGTTTTACAGTTGAACAATCAAAGTTATACCCTTTTTTTTCCAGGACAAGTTTCTTTCAGATATGGAGGAGCTGTTCTGTCAGGTAGACGAGAAGAGAAAGGTCAGTGTTTCTGACTCAAACTTTGCATATGTCATTATTTACTCACTTTCTTTTACATATTTAAAAATGACAAACATTATTAATCTGTTGATTGTAGTTGGAGAAAAACCCAACATGTGAGCACTGAGTAAGACCAGCTGTTAATGAGTCTAAGGGCAACTAAGTAGAGATGTTCACAGCGTGCTTATTTCTAAGTCACATGAAAACTTGAATTTAGATAAATTTACTACTCTTATGGAAATAAAGGAACTTAAAGAAAAACTTGAAGTCAAATTTTAGCTAATTTGATTAGAAGTATTCAGTGGCTGACGTTGGTTTGTACTTTTATTTTCTATGACCAGTGATCAGTGGATCACCAAACAGAAATACTGCACTCATTCCCTCACTTGAAGTGTATTTTAAAGCTGGATTGTGTCCAAACTTATTTACGCGTATGATAGAAGAAGGGTTAGGTTAGCTTTTGACCTTGACCTTATGCCTCTATAACCTGGCACGCCAGATGGACCATCAATATATTTCACTAGTCCATCTGGGCAACAGCTCACAGAAAGTGTTTAGGAATGGGCAGACCCTTTCAAAAGCATATCTGGCAGATGATTGGGCGATTGCTCTGTCAGTCACAGTCATGCCAGGACAGTCGGATAATATGGTAGACCAGCATGACTGCTGCAGAGTATACAAAATCTGAGCCGCTTCATGAAACAAACTCGCCAAAACATGTTGAAAATGGAGCAAAAATGTCCCTTCTTTTAAAAAATGCTTTCAGTGTTATTTGTTTTTCATTAAATAAAGAAACGTGGTCCAGATCTGATAGAACTGTTACTGAAGCTGTTAGCATCAGTGCTAACCTCTGGTCCTGCCTGAAGAATCAGAATCAGAATCAGAATCGGTTTTCATTTGCCAAGTATGCAACACATACAAGGAATTTGACTCCGGCAGTTGTTTTCTCTAGTACAAGGAGGTAAATAAATAAATAAAGGTAAATGTGAAAATAGAGAATACAATTGAATAAATAAAATTAAAAAGAAGAAAAAGCTGAAGACATGTTGATATTTTTCACTGATTTGCCTCTCTAACTGAAAACTTAAACACTGATTATTTTCAATGCCACGCTGGAGAAGCTAAAATAAGTATTGGGTTAGGGTTTGTTGTGTAATGAAACAATGACACAGTAACTAACTAAGTAGTTTTGATGGTGTGGAAAAGTGCTGACACAGCCTCAGACTGAATTAATACACTGCTGGTGTCTGTCAGTGTTTATCAAAACTAAAGCTTTCTCCTTGATGACTCCTTTCTGGTGGTCTGTGTTTGATAGAAGCGAGAGATCCCAGACTACCTGTGTGGAAAGATCAGCTTTGAGCTGATGAGAGAGCCGTGCATCACCCCCAGTGGAGTCACCTATGACAGAAAGGACATCGAGGAGCACCTCCAGGTGGAAACTCCCCCTCTGTATTGACTCAGATTCTTATGGCCATAAAGTGAAATGTATTGTAACAGTTGTGTTTATACGGCTGCTATTGTCTTGTAGAGAGTCGGCCATTTTGACCCAGTGACTCGCACTCCTCTGACCCAAGATCAGCTCATCCCAAACCTGGCCATGAAGGAGGTGATTGATATTTTTATCATGGAGAATGGATGGGTGGAGGACTACTGATCCTGAGACTGAAGGAAGGATGTGAGTTTTGGACAACGGCTTCAACCCAAAATCAATGGCCATGCTTGTTCGCTTTATGATTAAGGGCGGGGTGACGACCAAAAATCATATTTTAATGTTTTTAGCTTTATGTTGTGACACGCTTTATATATCTCAGTAGTTTTTTTTTCTGTGAAGACTTGACGAAAAACAAGTTTTATGTTAAATCCACACAAGCCAAATCTCACACAGGCCCTTTTGCCAAAAGCAGCTTAAATGTTCAACAGGTTCATGAAAAAATAAAGAAAATTAAACTTCACTGTGGAACAAAGATAGAATAGGAAATAAAAATGAATTCTAAATGAAAAAAAAATATGATGCCTCAGTCAGACTGATCACTTTTATTTAGTCAGCACATAGAAGTATTTTTGTTGCTTAGGCCTGACATCTTTCTTTTTATGCAATAAATATCACTACAAACTAAGTTTTATAAACTACAAGTGCTCCAAGAGCACAAACCTCTGCCAAGGCATTTGCAACATTGTCAGGTGAGTTTTTGTCAAAAATGTGGAAAACTGCTGCATCTCGCAGTTTTAAGTAATTTTTAAAATGTTGTCCTTAGCCCGTTTCTGACCTGTCCTGAAAAGTTTGTTAAATTCTGTTCATAACTTATCAGGTTATCCTGTAAACAACCTAATAAACAAACTAAAAAATGCCAGCAAAAGCATGACTTCCTTGGCAGAGGTAACAATACTGTATTATTTAAAAGGTTGCATGTCCTGCAAAATCCATTTTCTTTTGCTTTTAATGTCGTTAGAAGGGTGTTGGGGAGCAGAAGGACATGGCATTTTTGCAGACTGTCTGAGGGACTGACCCAGAATTCAATGTGAACTTCTTGGCATGAAGAGTAGAAGGTTTCAAATTAAATGTAAATGAATGTCCATACAGCCCACTGATGTGGTTCTCAATCAGATTTGTAAAAAATAACCCTGAAGTTTATTTGCAAGTTTAAGATGGTGGTGTAACCACTTTGTGGTTATTCATTGTGTATTATAAATCTTTTTTCTCCAACAAGATTTATTTAATTTTTTTACTTTAAAGTTGCATTAAGGAATTTTTTTATGCTGATTTTTGCACTCCCCCAAAAAAAGGCAACATCCCTTGCATTTTTGCTTACATGGACCTTTTCCATGTGTAAGTAAGGGATTTAAAGAGAAAATTCTGCTGTCTTATATGCTGTTTATGACTTATACTGTCATATACTGTAAATTAGGGCCAGCTGACAACAGCCAAAATCAATATGGGGGTTATTTTGATTGGTATTTAATACACGTTAATGAAACATGATTACTCACTGATGTTAAGACACACACCACATTAAGTCACTGAATTTAAACACTTTGAAGAATATCATTCTGTACATTAAAAAAACCAAAAAATATATAAAAATGAATGTGGAAAAATACCTATATCTGAAAAAAAGACCAAACGTCATATGAAACAGTAAACTTTACATCTCCATGTGTTTTTTATATTTTTGGAAATCAGTCTTTGTAATTTAAATCAAGACTCAATTAACTGACCTGCTCTGCTGTACAGTAGGTATTGCCTGTATTTGTACAATTATGTAAGTGCTTTTGTAATTTTTTGTGCAGACATTCCTGTGGGACTTGCTCAGAATTCACTGTTAACTTAATGACATGAAGACAATTAAGCCCCCACTTAAAGTAAGCAAAAATCATTTTTAAAAATGGACTGAAATGGACCAAAGTGCGCAACGCATGGACATTAATGTAAAAATTAAAATGTGTTTATTTCTGTCAGCATGTAATTTAATGACGTGGATATTTATTCCACATTTTTGGAGTCTTTTTGTTAAATTGTCACAGGAGGTGAAGCTGATCAGCATTTCAAGTTTAAATGGGGGTAAAAGTTTTGTTTGCTGGCAAACTAAAAAAAAAACTGTAAAGCTGCTGCTTGGAGGAAAAAGTGTCATAAAGGTTTAAAACAAGTTTCTGATGTTTCTTAGAAACTGATTTTATAAGTGGTCTATGCTGATACTGTAGAATGTAGAGTGTCATTGTTAATTTTTTTTATTCTTGAAAGCTTTTTTTATTTGAAAATATGCACAAAAAGTTGATATCATAATCAATTAAGAGCTGTATTTCTCCTTTATTTTAGCTGTGTATGTGTTTGCACATGTGTTCTTTGGATAACCGTTTGCTAAAACAATCCACTTTTACTCAATCAAGTGACTGTCTGATTTTCTGTCTGATACAAAACAACCGAAAGGACAAATACATTGACTTACCAATCTCCTTTTTTATTTTTGTACAGTTTCCAGTCAATCAAGAACATTTTGAATGATTAACCTTCTATACCTTAAAAAGTACAACTATGATGTTTGAAAATGTGATGAAATAAATGTTTCCTGTTTTCTACGCCTCCTTTTTCTTCTTATATCCTCCAGTTATAACGGACACTTAAAAAATATGTAACTTCACAATAACACTTAAGTATTTTTAACTGCCTTAGCAGCTTGGGCCGAGCGTTTGGGTTGGAATTTCTCAATAGTCATGTTTTCTATAGTTTATATACTTAAACCTAATAAAAACACATTAAAGCTCCTTTACATCAGTCTAAAATACATGCAGAGCTCAATAGATACTTGATTTAATTCATCCTTGATGATGGACATTCTGGATTAAGTACATACTTAAGTACTACATTAAGTCTATTCAAGGCAGCATCTTCCATGATTATGGGAACATGTACTTTTCAGTTGAACATTTAATTAAAATTCTAAAAAATATCCCAAGTGTTTTTTTTAACGTCTTTTCCACAGATTTCAATGAAGTTCTTAGAATAAAAAAATAAATAAATAAAATAAAATACATTTCTTAAAAAGTTTTGAATGTTTCCATTGAAAACAACCAGAAATCGTGGTAAAAAGAAATTCCCCAGAATTGGTTAGAAAAAAAAACTTTTTGAAAGTACTAGTTAGTTTCTGGATAAGTACAAGAAAACCCATCGCAAGTTCTCCTGCAATTTCTTTAAAGGTTTTTAGATGTTTGAGTGAATTTTGAATGAAGGCCACACAAAGTCTTAAAAACTCTTTTTTTTGCCCGTGAGAAGTTTTTAAATTCTAATTTGCACATTGACTAAGGCTGCTTTTATCATCTATGTTGGCCTATTCTAAGGGCTGCTTCAGACAGCACAATAAAAAAACATTGGCATCAGTGTGATTCAACCTGACATCTTGCAGACAAATTAATATTTAGGATCCTCATTTGTTTCATTTTTGTTAAATAACCATGTAACTTTTACGAAGCCAGGTTTCCAAACATTGTGTTAAATAAAAATTATATACCACATGTGTCTGTTCTGCTATGCAAACAATTGTGTTCATTCTTCACAATTTTGGTCTGAAGAATGCATTTAAAAATCTTAAATTTGTGCTTTTTTAAAGTGTTGAGGAGCCTTATAAACTTCTATTTGAAGTTTCAAAAAGTCCCTTGAAATCTCCAGAAAATCTCAGATTATTTCTATCAAAAATCTCTGAGTCTCTGACCAAAAAAAAAATTAAAATGTTCTATATCTATAAGTAGCCTTTTCCATTTTTCATTACTCCATCCTTTGCTTCTGTCATAGTTACTTCAACCACTAGAGGCTGCTGCCTGTCAGCTAACGGGCATCAACAAGGAGCTGCATGGACGACAGCACGAGATCATTTAGGTTTAATTGTAGGATTGGGGTTGTGTTGTGTTTTGTGTCACTTACTTTTGTGCTGCTTTAAACCCCTTTGGGCCTGCAACTGTCTGCCTGTGTGAGTTGATGGTCATGGACAGATATGGTAGTGTAGGCAGACGATTAAAAGTCCAAATGAAGTTGGGACGTTGTGTAAAAATAAAACAGAATACAATGATTTGCAAATGCTTTCTGACCCACAGTATATTTAAATGAAAACACAACAAAGACAATACAGTTAATGTTCAAACTAATAAACTTCACTGTTTTTAGGCAAATTATCACTCGTTTTGAGCTTGATGCCTGACACACGGTCCAAAAAGCTTCCTTTTAACACTCATTTCAAATTGTTTTGAAACAATCTGAAATATGGACTTTTCAGATCACTGCGCACTTTTTCACTTTGTGTCACTCTATCTCAAAAGAGCTTGGGCCCAGAGTTTCTGGGTAATATGTGGTTTCACTTTGCATGCACTTGAAGATGTAGTGACAAACTGTGTTAACTGAAGTGTTCCTGAGCCCACGTGGTATAATCTTTTACAATATGTTGTTTTTTGATGCAGTGCTGCCTGAGGGATCAAAGGTCACAGACATTCAATGTTGGTTTTTGGTTGGTTTTGTGCAGATATTTCACCTGATTCTCTGAATCTTTTGATGACATGATAGACTGCAGATGATGAAATCCCCAAATAATTTTCAAGTGTACTTTGAGAAAAGTTGTGCTTAAACTGTTTGCTCACACAGTTCACAAAGGGATTTTTGAGCATTCCTCAACTTTACCGGTCTTTTGTCGAACCTGTCCCAGCTTTTTTAGAATGCGTGGCAGGCATCAAAATCAAAATGAGTGAATATTTGCAATAAAACAATGAAGTTTTTCAGTTGGAACATAAACACCTTGTCTTTCTAGTGTATTCAATTGCATGTATGCCAAAAAGGATTTGCACATAGTTACATTTTTGTATTTACACAACGTCCCAACTTAACTGGAATTGAGGTTTGTCATAAGTACACATTTTAAGCTGTCGTTGAGATATTGTGGACTATACGCTTTCATGTGTGGTGGTGTGATGGAGACAGAGACTTAGATTAGATTAGATTAGATCGAACTTTATTTATCCCTTGGGAAGACTCATTCAGGAAAATTAAGATTCCAGAAGCATTGTATTGTTCAAAGATATAAAAGAACACAAGATATCGACAAGTAAAAAAAGTAAAAACAATGAGCAGATATTAAATCTCTCTATATATACATTAATAAACCTAAATAATAAAAATAAAATAAAATAAAAATGTGACGTGTGACTTATGTGACGTGGGGTGTTAAAATCAAAATAACGATTCCAAAGCATAAAGTATTAACAGTACGTAAATAATTAAAACATCTTCCAAACAAAGCAGCTGATCAGCGCTTTGGATTTCAGCTGACTGCCCAATCAATTCTGACGTTGTTATAACGGACAGCTACAAAAGCGCGTGTACAATAATCAGCATGACCACGGTGGGCGGAGAGGCTATCAGTCGTGACTGTGCTGCTTGACTCCACCCAATCAAAACGTGCCTGAGATACAAACCAAACGCACCAACAAATTTAAACACATCCCCGCGATAGCCAATCAGCGCCTTCCTAGTACTATCTATCCCCAGAGCGTCCAATCAGAAGCGCCGTTGTCTTTGTTGTTGGTGATGACATGAAAATATTGTTGTTGCTGCTGGAGGCTGCGGACGGAGACACGGCGGTGGGAGACAGGCAGGCAGGCAGGGAGGACGGGGGTTGAAGGCTCCGAGGTGTCGATTAAACTTACTTTTATATATTTTTGAATCTGTTAGACTTTGGAGAAACAGCCTGGAGAGCGGCCATGTCTGTGAATATGGACGAACTCAGACATCAAGTCATGATCAACCAGTTTGTTTTGACGGCAGGCTGCGCCGCGGATCAGGCGAAGCAGCTCCTACAAGCGGCCCACTGGCAGTTTGAGGTGAGTAAACGTTCATTCCGTCGACATAATGGCTTCCTCGTGTTGTTAAACCTCCATACTGTGCTTTAACATGTCAGAAAACCCAGCGTGTCGTCTGTAGGGTGACTTACACCCTGCACTGCGACCATGCGCTCCCTTCAGCTAACACTGGCTATGCTAGCAGCTCTGAGGACGTGGTATTCTGCTCAATGGCCGTTTTTGTTTACATTCACTCGACAGGAATCCACTGTGTCATTGCCAAGCTAATTGTTGTTAGCCTAGCTGCCAGGAGCACAACCCAGCCTTTATGTGTCTCTGTGTTAGCATAAGGTTGGACATTGTTCATGGTTTAATTGCTGCCAACTAAAACCTTATGCTTGACGGTAAGGGTGGAAAATATTCTGAGTGCTCACTTAAAATGTCTTTTTCGAGGTGGTCAACAAAGAGGGAAGGAAAATATGACGATACGAGCGAAGACGACCTAAAATTAATGGTTTATAGATAATTAGAAGATGTAAAATCAACTCAAAACTGTGGTTTAATTATGCAATACTAAAGTGAAAGTACAAACATTTGCAATGGAATACTTACTGGCTCTTTATTGAAACAAATCCTCTGATAGAAGTTTGACTTACGTATTAAAAAGTGCAATAAACAATCTTAAACAAAAAACATGTGACTAAATCTTCATCATTATTTCTTTGTCAAAATTAGTCTAGTATTTATCTCAAACAAAAAGGAGTCACTTGACTGTTTACCAAAAAATGAACTTTAAAACTAGGTACAAACAACTTTCAACGAACAATCTTATTTAAGAGTTGTCACGTTAGTTTTCATAAGATACCATGTACAATTATGTAGTTACTTATGAATTAAAAAGACCGAATAATACCCCAACAGAACAAACATAAAGCATAAATCCCAGGCTTAGTGCTCAGTAAACCAAACAACGTTTCAGTGAGATTTTCCAGTGACAACATCCTTATTGATCAAAATATAATGTGCTTTTTCATATTTGTTTATGTTGTTTTTAAGGAATTATTATTTCACATTTTGTTTGAAGGCACATTCCATGTTTCCAGTTGCACTTTATAGTCAAGTAGGGATGCATGATATTGGATTTTTGCCTATATTCAATCCATAAAACGTCTGAGCTCATTGTCAGCGAAACCTGATGTTGATACCAATATTTTTCAGCAAGGACACCCAGGCTTCACTTCACTAAAACTGACCTGCTCCTTTCATGGAGGTTTAAATCAAGAAAAGCAATATTTCATTCTTTAATATATGGTCATTTTGATTCATAAAAGTGGGCATTAAATGGTGATGAAGCAAACCATTATGATACACTTTCTGTTGGTATTACAGCCCATGACAAGGGGTATGTTTGCCCAATATTTACTGCCAGAATATCAACTGCAAATATCAGCAGAAATGTTCATATCTGCTGATAACAGTATTAAGCTCTTGAAGCCATTATCTGCCAGTACTGAAATCTTACCAATAATGTTCCATCCCTGTAATTCTCAACCACAATTAAGGTAAAAAAGAGCTGCAAATGGTGGATGGATTCGTCATTGTGCAGTCCACACAGGGGTGGTAGTGGCAGCTCTGTGATGGCATAGCTAAGTAACTGAGAGACCTACTCCAGAGCTCTATTCAAAGTGCAATTACACGTAAGCATCACAACAAAGCTGCCTCATAATTACATTTTCCGCTGACTCTGTGTGCCTCCATCTCACTAATATTACACGTCTGGTACGACCTCTGGAAACAGGGAAATGGGAGGTCAACTCAGACCCTCCATTTTGTCACCATGCTGCTCACAGTGATTGTGAAATGTCACAGGAGCTTTAATCTTACAACTTCAAATGGCAGCATGAATGGGATGCAGGACTAGGCGAACTACTAAGCAAGCAGCAAACCTGTTGTACAGTATTTTGAATTTGAATTTTGTGCTTAAGTTCTGCTACAGAAGCCTTTATCTTATGTTGATTTACAGAAACAAACAGCAGCGTCTTCTACAGTCAGCAAATATACTGTTCTACTTGTGGTTAAGTTGGCACAGGCACCGTGGAGCTTGTTCAGAACACAACAAGGCAAATACCACCTCAATTGCCACATTTCCTGCTGGAAAATGTGACATCTATGTTATTAGTAAAGATCACTGTAAGTTGATATCTGTTCTACTCTTATGGTTTAACACCATAAGAGAAAAGCACATTTGGTGTTTGCTTCTTTATTGTTTGAATTAATACATAAGGTGTAGGCAGACTGCAGCATAATGTCTTAACTGGACAAATTTACTGGCAATGTTTGGAAAAATTGGGGAAAGTGGAGAGGAGCCAGGAAAGTCAACCCACTTTTCTTCATCTTGGCAGCATGTTTGCACAGTTCAGACAAAGCTCTCTCTCTGTTTTGTTAAGAATATGCCTGACCTTTGATAAAAGAAAACAAGGCAAGCCCTAAGTTGGTTCCCTATGACGTCAAGTTTTGTTGCTCTTTTACATGAAGAATTTCAGTGGAATTTTACCGAAGATTGTAATTCAACTGAAATTGTGAAACCACCTGTGATGTCTTTGTCTAATCATGAAATGACAAATTGCTCAAAGTATCGATTACTGATTTTTTTTGCATACCGCTCAGCCCAACTTGTTTGGATCACTGCTGCCATCTTGTCAGACTCTGATAACATGATAACATGTTCTCATCTGTACATAACAAGACGTTACTCACAGATCACAAACTACAGGTTTAGCTTGTTTGTTTGGCTTCAGTCATTCCGTCTGAAGCAAACAAGGTGATAAAATAAAGCCTCCCTGCTTGATGGGCTTTAACCAATCCTATAATCACATTTACTGCATGAAGAGAGGCTGTTCTGATAATCTGTGAGAAATGTGGTGCATTATTTTAATTTTGGGGTCATTTTACATAAGGAACAAGGAGCACACTGACATAGTTAAGGCTTTATAAATTATTTTTCAAGCTGTTCTGTTTGACAGGCTCCCTGTGTTATAAGTTATTTAAAGCTACAAGTATGAGTTTAGCTGGTTATGAAACAAATTGAAATAAACACTGGTTCCTGCTTATGATGAAGAAAAGCCAAAGAATCATCAACCACACTCATTTTTTCCTTTTGATGACTATATCTAATGCGAGGAGGTATGTGTCAGCCAATATCTTTAGGTAAGTGCTGGCAGAAACCTTTTTATTCTCACCAGATACACTGTGAGAAAAGCAGAGTGATGCAGATAGAAAAAATTAAATGACAGCACAGAAAATGGCTGATGCTAACAGAACTGGGCAGTTGTGGTTTCGCTCTCAGTTCTGATTTTAGTCTTCCACTATAATGATTGCGTTATCATCAAGCTTAAACCATATCTGTGCTGATTATTGTTCTGCGCTTGGATTGTCCATAGCTTTTGTTATGTGTGGCAGATATTTCAGTATTTGTTGTATTCTGACCGCAAGAGTACTTCACCACCACCTAAAAAATAATTGCTTTTTATCTATAAATTGTTATTTTATATTATATTTTTTTTATATATTCATTTCACACTTGATTCCCATGTGTATAAAGTGCTTGGGTTTAATTTACACAAGTAGATTGGATTGGATTAGATAGAACTTTATTAATCCTTTGGAAAGACTCCCTCAGCATTACATAGGAGATAAAGAGATATATAAATAAGATACACATAAATAAAAATATAAATAAAAAAATGTATGGCTACTGGCTGGCTAAGACATCCTCTGTCTTCCTGTTACTCCTCCTCCCCCTGAGTGAGGCGATGTACAGTCTGGTGGCCTGAGGGACAAAAGTAATGCATTTATTTATTTTATTTTCTATTTAGTATTATTATGTCATTATTAAAGTAATGCATTAAAAGCAAGTAGTGCCGTAATGCAGATGTTCAAAATAATGATCAATCTTGTAATTTTCTATGCTAAAATAGTCAGCCTTCACAGATTTTCTGTGTCAACAATGTCAAACACTTCTGATACTCAGTACCATGCTGTGTAGGGATAAGTATTTTTAGCAACCCCACAATTCAAAACGTATCCCGATACTGAAACTGCAATATGCATAAATTGTAGACATTGTCCGCGTCTTTTACAGATCTCCTGACATCTTTTTTTCATTTGTAAATCAAAAAAGAGTAAGGATAAGGTTTAAAGGACCACACAGCTTAAAAAAACTTACATTTTAGGTCTTCTGAGCTCATAAGTTATTCAACATTTGTAACATAAGGTACATTTTGCTTTTCCTGTCACCTTTTGGACTGAATCATAAGTAATAATACCTAAAGTGTTTTTGACAACTGCTGTCACAGCATTTGGGGCTGTGTGAATCCTTTAAAATCTGTATTGATACACATATATGCAAGGAGTATTAATTATGCTATATTTCTGTATGATTTATTGCCTAATGCAATCAGCTTGCTGCTGGTCTCTCCACCCTTGCCTGAAGTCATAAAGAAACAGGCATTGCATTCTGCACTGTTAGCACCAATTCGTGTCAAGTTAAGCCACACTTCAGATGTCTCTGTCTCCTGTCTGCCATGGTTTCCGTCTCGCCTTGTGCAAGCGTGTGATGTTCTTATTCTGCAGGGGATGGGGGACTTAATGGGAGGCATTGATTGAGGAATCTCTCAGCAAAAAGGGAAATGACCTTGATTCCTCAGGCTAACCAAAACAAGTTCTCAATTCCCATCTCCAGTCACAATAAATCAGTCTTATATTCTGTTAACAAGGTGTTTTCCCTGTTTCTTTTTTTAAGTAGAGCTCCCACTCTGCCAGCTTGTTCTCCAGTATTTGAACAAGTATACAGGTTGGAGTTTGTCCAATGGGTGACATCTTCTGCCAAGCAACATTTGTCCTCTTTGAATCGAGGTTTATTGGCTTTCCAGGCCTTGAATGTATTAGACAAAGTACATACAAGCCTATTATTGATATAAGTGCTTGCCAAAATATTTGCAGATGTCTGTTAGCAGAGTAGACATTGGCCGTAACTAGTGACAAACAAACTGATCTTAAAAATGTGTATAAATAGTTGAAAAAGCCATAGTTGTGCTATTTTAAAATTGTGTGATACTTGGATACTGTCAATCCGACATATTTTGAAACTTTATTGTTCGTATTTAATGACTAATAGTATAACTAAGTGCTAAGACTGAATAAACCACATCTGTTTTGCAGAACAAGTGCATCATAGAGAAATGAATCTATTAGAAATTTCCGACACTGCAGAAGTTTGCCTGCGGTGTTTCAAACTGAAAAGAAAACAATACTCAATATTAGGTGCGAAGGACTTTTATTTTGACAGGAGTAACACCATTTAATCTTCATTAGACAACCCTTATTTTCTCAGAAATTCTGTATTGCAGTGTTATTATTATGATGTATAGCCCCTTGTGATCAATACAAAAGCCTTCATTATTGTCAAAGATGACACAATTTAACTTTTTGGTCCCCTGTGTTGTTTTTGTACCACTATCCCGGCCCAAATATAAAATGGCCTCCTGGCTCCCAGCAGCAGAGTGCTTGTAACATACCGGTCTATAAAGCTTGTAGAACAGCTGACTGACACCTGAAGGACTTGAAGCCTCCAGATGGCTTTGCCGCTCAGACCACTCCTCCATCTGCTTAAATGACCGATCTGTCGGGGCCGTGCAGTCAGTGTTGGGCCGCAGCCGAGCCAGGTGGTTCATCAGAGAGGCGGGAGGAGGAGGACTGGCTGAGCTCCCCTCAGGCGGTTGTCAATGTTTGGACAGCTTGATTGACTCCTAAGAGGAGAACTTTATTTCAGGGGACTTACTTAAAGCTGCAGCCAGTCAGGAGATACTTTATTATGTTTAAAGTCCTAAGCTGTTCTAATGTTTTCTACTCTAATCTCGTTGCGTTATTGATTTTGGTCTTTTCTAACAGGGCAGTAAGGAAGGGTTAGAGGCTGAGAGTGTGTAGTAACTCTGAAAGAGTATTGCAGGCTAACTCAGGATATAATACACAATAGCCCCTGATTACAACAGTGGTTGGATGATTAATTATACAGCAAGTTGAGCCCTATTCACGCTGCTTGTATGTGATGTCTTTCTTCCACTGTGAGCCTGCTGTAGATGGAACGGGAGAAACGAGCCGTCCACTTGGTGGTATCAGTCCTTCTTGGTTGTTTGGTTTTCCTTCAGGGATCTGGCACAGGTTTTCGTATCACCTTTAGCAGATTTAGATTTAGATTTTTTTTTTTTTTTTTTTTTTTTTAAATGGGACAGTATGCATTAATAAGCATTAACATGCAAATGCATGGGATTATAGCCAAGTGGCTAATTTCCATCCCTAGTCCCATTAGCAGGTTGATGTCACTGCTAATGGGACAGACATCTGTAATAGGAATAAAAACATACAGAACATGTTAAAAGACATACAGTCATACAGACAAAAATTGTCATACAGTCCAAAAGAAAACAGGCCTGGAGTTAGGGGACCATGGGAATTATACACACTTAATTATGAAGTGCTGGGGTGCTAATTAAAGTGCCATAGTGCTATAGTGCATAGTGCTAAAGTCCCAAATGCTAAAATGCAGGGTTACAAATATTATTTATATTACATGTTACATGGACTCTTTTGTCCCCAAGGCCATCAGACTGTACAACTCCTCGCTAGGGGGAGGGGGAGTAGCAGGAGGACGGGGAAGACGAGGATGGGTAGGAGCAGTAGCCATATTTTTATTTATGTTTATTTATACTTTTAGTCTCAAGTCAAGTCAAAGTTTATTTCTAAAGCATGTTTAAAAACAACCTTTGGTTGACCAAAGTGCTGTACAGGGGTACAATATAATCATGCATACACTTAATAATAATTAAAACAGTAATGAAATAAAATGAACACAATATTAAAAACCAAATATATAAAATGAAATAAAATAAGAATAAAAACAATAACTTTTATTTGTAGTAAAAGGGGAAGAGAAATAGACAAATTGATTTTCTTTTAATAGACTCGCCTGGTATTCAGCTCATTGCATCAGCTCTGTGTAGTCTGTGGTTTGACTGTACAGCGTTGTGTTTGCGTCCTCTCTGTCCATGGCCTCAGACTGAGAAACAGCCTGTTGTTGGTTTCACTGGTTTGGACTTACAGTATGTGGAGCTAGAGTATGGGTAATTGTGTAGCTATGATGCAGAGGTATAAATGAGGCGTTAGGGGGCATTTTAGTTACAAGGATTTTGCCATTATTCAGAACTGATAGCTAGTGGCAAAATGGTGGCGCTACAGAAAAGACAAAGCATTTGACCGGGATACTTTACCTGTATTGATAATGTGAAAATATGTTTTTTTAAATGATTTGTGTATGGACAGTAGGACTCAAAAAATTGTGTTCTTACCTCAGTTTGACAAGTAGGGGTCCCTATTTCATGTAGTCAGTGGACATAAATTACCTACACCCACTAATACAATAAGCCTTTATTTTGGTAGTAGTAGTGGGAGGTTGCATTGATATCACATGTAATGATCACAGCCATATTTTGATATGTGTAGTAAAAGGTGAAGACAAATAGACAGATTGATTTTCTTTTAATAGACTCACCTGTTATTCAGCTAATTACATCAGCTCTGTTTAGTCTGTGGTTTGGCCGTACAACGTTGTGTTTGCGTCCTCTCGGTCCATGTCCTCAGAGTGAGAGCGTAGTAAACAGCCTGTTGTTGGTTTCACTGTGACAGCAGTGGCCTGATTTCTCTCCCGTCCCTGGCAGTGATCTGAGGCCAAAGGCGTCCTCTGTACTCGGTTCAGCAGTTCCCCTGAGGCCTGCGCCCCTGAGCCAACACAGCATTGAAGCAGCATTCATATGATGTACAGAAGAATGTAAAGAAGAGTCGCTTAAGCTTCTGGCGAGAAATGTTTCTGTGGGTTGACGTTGTTAATGATTTGACTCTAGAGGAGAGGAAGGATCATTCACACTAGACCCTGTGACCAGCAATTATAAGTTAGACTTTGAGTTTTGGAGTTTGATGGTAATAAGAAACAGAAAGAGCTGCTACTATTCTGGTTTCTGTATGTAACAGTAAAAAGGAGTTTTGCAATAATAATACAGTGTGTATTTGATATAATCAATTCAGGATGTCTATAGTTTCATTGATTTTAATTAAATTGTGAAAATTTAAACAGCATAATCTTTGTGCAGTATTATTGTATTCCTAAGTTTTTTCAAAGATTCAGTGTTTTCCAGAAGTTTGTCTAAATATGGTATTCAAAGAGGTGTTCCTCAGATTATTTCAATTTCAGCTGAACACAATCTAAAATCCTGTAGCATTAAGTTAATAAAGGACACAGAAAACAGTTATAATAGTCTTTATTAGGATCACGGTATCAGATGTTGAGTTGTTGCTTTGCAAAGTGGATGGTGTCCAAAGCTAGCGTTAGTGCTAGCACTGCTAGCCTCTGGTCCTCCTTTAAGTTTAATGTTCACATTTCTGTGCTGAATTTTATCACTCGCTGCAAAAGTCAAGCGGTTATATGTGAGTAAAGCCTGATACAGGCTCTTAATCTCCTTTTTTTTAGATAAAAATTCTGCCAACCATGTTGTTCCTATGATATTCCAGAATTGTGGTCTGTTTTTTTTACACAGTATTCATCTTCCATTGTTAACTTTCAGATTAAGACTGGTTCATACTTCTGCATCAAAGCTACATGTTGACAACTTGTTGGTGCCACTATTCTGAATCTGGTGGTCCAGAATTGTATCTTTTACAGGGGTTGTTGAAAAGTGCGTTTCTAGTTATTTGCTTAGTTGTGATTTCTTAAGGCAAATAACTATAAAAGTAATGATAATTCAACTAATGTAAATGTTCTGTCAACTGTTAAAATAATAAACTATTGACAGGCAATAAATGATATCAATATCAATAGTTGTAATGTTCTTTGGAGTGCAACACCCATAACTAGAGCTCTTGTGCTCTTATTCTGACGTAATGTGGTTTCACCTTGGCAACCCCCAAACAGAAGATACAACTTTCAGAGCTAAAATTAAAGTTCTTCACTTCAAAAAAAACCTCCTTTTATAAACAGGAACTATTGGTCATAGTACAAAAACATGTCTTTTCTCAGCCTCACCTCAGTTTGTTTGTTCCCTCATCCCCACAGAGGAAATAAACTGACCCTTTAAGAAACACAGACTGGAAAAGTTTGTGTTCACAGCACCAGGAAACACTTAATGACAGCGTAACATCAGTGAGTGACGTTCAGCAGACCTACTTTTGAAAATAATGAACCGGGAGAGGACAAAGAACGGCGTGGATGACAAAAGGCGTTCAGCAGCACTTTCTCGCTTTGATATGTGTGTCACGTTATACGCCACACATTCCTGCACTGCTGCCGCTGTTGTCAAACAACCAGAGTGTGGGGGAGGGAGGAGCCGAGAGGGGAAACCACACATTCATTGAAGTGTTGGCAAGAAGGAGGCCTCTGGTGAAAAGGGAAATGAAGGCTGTGCTGAGCAGTAAAACAAACTCACACCCTGGCTGATACTTTCAGTCCTGCAAACATGGCCGAGTTTGACCACATTAGATGTTTGTTTGATGCATTTTCTGCTGTTGCCATGTTGTTTAAGCATTAAGAGCCTTGACTGGTTTCCCAAGTGACTTGACATAAACTTTTTCAGAAAACAAGGAAGACACAGTACTTAACCTAAAAAAAAGACTAAAAGAGGAACAGGGTGTACCAACCTATTCTCTGTTTGGACTGAAAAAGGAGACACACCTCAGGACCTTCCTGTTGTGCAGCTTGCACAAGAACTATTTTACCTAGATGGTTAAAGGGACACGCCAACTTTTTTTTGTTTTCCTGTCTTGCCTCACTCTCGAGTCCATGACAAGCAGATAGACACCATTTCAACTGTGTGTGCAGTAACAAGGAAGAGACAGGCAGAGCTTGCCCACCGCTAATAAGCTTAGCTGAAACACTGGGAATAAATGGGAAGTGTTAGCCTGCCTCTGCTTCAGTTGCTTGTTGACCTACTTATAAGCACTTTTACGGTGGTATGTGCATGCGCTCAGCAGCTTATATTGAATACTCCATCTGATGTGTCATGTTAGCCATGTAGTTGTAGTGTTTTATGGTTTAAGTTATTTGTTTTCATTGTTTTTAAATTCTTTTTTAAAACAATTAAAAACAATTATTTTAGTGTTAATACCTGCTTCATCCATTGTTTGAAATTGTTTTAATTGTTTTTATGTCTGCATTGTTTTGTCTATTTATGTATAGCACTTTGTTTCGGCTGTTGTTGTTTAAAGTGCTTTATTAATAAAGTTGAGTAGAGTTGAGTTGAGCCTTGAGTTCCATGTGACGCAGGGACATTGTCGAGGAATATGAATTGCTGGAAAAAATCTTGCTGTAGCGTCCAGTCAAGCAAATGTTTTTTAGTGCAGTTTTAACCTAAAAGGGGTAATTATGAGGCTTTCAGTGGCACCATTTAGTGTTATATATTGCTTAGTGTAAACTCCAATCCAAAAAACCCAAACTATCCCTCTAAGGATCTGCTCATTTATAAATTTGGAGCGTCCTCGTAGTACTCAAGGTGCATAACATTTGTATTTCAACTGGGAAGAGGGAAGTAGGAATTACGTTACATCCCAGCAAGATGTGTTCCAGTTATGAGCTGTCGGGTAGCCGAAGGAATGTTTGGCACAAACTTACCAGGCTATTGTTAACCATTGTTATGTTAGCACATCCTGTATGTAGTTCGCACTTACCACATGAAGAATGTAAATAACAGCATGTAGCAGCATTTCCATATATATATATATGTCGAACAATACTATGTATACGACTGACTTGGCGCAACAAACACCTGACAGAAGTGCTAATAAACGAAATATAACAGAAGCTTTTTACTGTCTACACCTGGGGCAGCCATCTTTGATTGTCAACTCGAGGGTGGTGGGAATTCTCCTACTTTCTGGCTCTGAATTTCGACTTCAGGGGGAGTTCCAGTTGAATTTCCCTTTCAGAACTCGGATATCCCGACTTCGCAGTACAACCAGAACGCATCATAAGAGCAGTGAGAGTATAATGGTGTATTCAGAAAAAAAAACAAAAACATGTTGACTCTGTAGAGGTGACTGTGCTTCACTCATTTGTTAGTCTAGGTCGTGGCTGACACGCTGTGTTTCCCTTTATGCTCATGAATCATCACACAGCCAGGTTCAGAGAATTGTTTGTTTGGGCTGTGTCTGTTATCAGCTTTTTGTTTCAGGCCCTCAGAGGTCACAGAGTCTGTTTTTGTTCTCCGGCCTTGGCTGTGTTCACAACAAAGAGGAACAAAACAAGAAGCCGACTCATTTCCTTGTTTGTGCAGCGAGGCAGCCGTAAGAGCCTCTGTTTACATTTTTACAGCTTCTGTTTCTCAGCCAGTCAGGTTGAACTAAAACTCTGTGAAGGTGCTGCGCATGAGTTTTATGTCTCAGTGAAGTGATGACTGTTTGGTGTGCTCTATCTTTGAATCTTATTCATGAAAACCTTTATTTTCCCCTACATCATGCAAACCCAGTGCGAAGATATTTGCCCCTTTTCATGTGACCAGTTGTGCTGGTAGACATGCAGCCTGATAGTGATGGGGGGCAGTTCTTCCTCTGTGTGGGTGGAGGGGAAGGAGCAAAAATTTGACTTGACTGTGTTCTTATGTAACGTATGTATTTGTATTATGAACATACTTATATACCTCCTCTCTCTTTTTCTCTCTGCAGACGGCCTTAAGCTCCTTCTTTCAAGAGGCTAACATCCCGAGTCACCACCACCAGATGGTAAGTGCATTCGTTCCTTGGGAAAGAAAAAAACAACTAAGACTGAAGGCATGTGTGTCTGAGCAGAGGCTGACATGCTGAATCCCTCGAGCTGGGTGGAGGTGGATGCACCCACTGACCTACTGGGCTGAATGAAGTTCAGAAACACAGCTGGCCTTTAAACAGCAGCAGGAGCCTCAGCACAGTCTCCATTTAGGAAGTGCTTCAAAAATGCTCTAGACGCAGGTCCATTTTAGATAAATCAAACATGGATTGGCATCATATTCTTACACTTATTTTCATATTGTGCGCTTCATACTGTTTGTCCTATGAGGCAGGGGTGGGCAACTGGCAACCCAGGGGCCACATGCAGCCCTTCACCTCACTCAAATCATTTCCCCCCGAAAAAAAACAAATTGGTAATACGTAGAAAAACAACTGCTAAATATGATTCATCGTGACTAAATAGTACTACATAATGCGCAAATTAGGATAGGTGATAAAATATATCTACTAACTGTATTTCACTGGTGCATGCTTTGCTTTTTACAAGCCATTAAAGAACTTACTTTGCTATGATTGTATCTTTTATGAGGCATTAAAATATGATATATAGTGTTAGAAAAAAAAGAAGTAATGTATTTCTGCTTTAAAAACTTTTATTGTATAAAAAAGAAACTTAAATTGGCTTTAGTTATGTGTCATGCTAATTAAATCATGGATTTTTAAATGTGTTTAAGGTAAGTATTTTAATGTTTGTATAATTCTTTTTTATAAAGCTTTACATTTTCTTTAATATATTTTATTCCTCATTGAGAGTGCCTGACAATACTATAAGGGTTTGGTACAATTATTTAAGTTGTCATTGATAGCAATCGCTTAATAGACTTTTCACTACTTGTGTGCCTGTGTGTGCATTGTTTTCATCTTCAATAGCTCACCTCTGGTAGCGTTACATGCTCAGATTAAGCTGTGAGCAGGAAATGTGATATCTGAAGGCGCTTTAGCGTGGGCTGCATGATAAATCCGGGTCAGTCACAATTGCATCACATAAAGAAAACACACATGTTGTTCATTTATCAGCTAACGACATTCAGTCTAACACTCACCAGCCCCTTAGGTACTCCCGTCTATCTGATCATCAACTCAAAAAGCTTGTCAGCCAATCACTTGGCGGCAACTCAATGTATTGTATGTAGTAATTGAAGACAAAAGGAGGTCCAACCCAGTTCTAGCAATGTGTACCTACTGAAGCAGCTAGGGAGTATATGTCCCATGGATTTGTAAAACAGTCCTTCTGGCTTGTCAGGTTACCACTTTTTATTCAGAGCTGGCACTGCTGTTTGTCAGATTCATACAAGCTGAGAAAAGTAACATTGCTGAAAACATAACAAAGCACAAGGGAGTCATTGTCAAATGTATCGTTTCATAGTTTTAAAAACAGAAATAATCTGAAAGTAATGGGCTTTTTCCTCTATGTGGTATCTGCTCGGCTCAACTTTACTCTGTTGTTTAGGTTTTCCTTTAGGGGTTGTATCTAAGTCCTGGCACAGTTTTTGAAATCAAGACACTGCTGACCACTTTTAATTATATCTATTTATTTTTAAGTTTTATTTCTCATTTTTTACATTGGAATTATAAGTGTTATAAAAAGCCACAAAGGGGTCACTAGCTCTATCGCTGCTGACCCCTGTTGTGAGGATGCCATCGCAGTTTGATGTAGCCACGGTATGACGGTCCTGCCTACCTTAAGAGGTACTGATTAAGTCTATACTGCATTGGAAAACATCTCAGGTGGTATCTTAAAGGTGCAGAGTCAAGCAAGTTGAGCAGGTACCACAAATGGAAAAGCAGCATTAACTAGAAAAGCACTCCGAGAGCGCAGAACTCCGCCAAGCAGCTCAGTCACGGCAGTGGCTTTTCCACAACCCCTGTAAAAGATACAACTCTGGATCACCACGCGCTCTGACTGGACAGCAGAGTCTCTGCTCATGTCAGTCCATGTGGAGAGCTCCTCTGCTGGCATTGCAAGGGAAGGTGGGAAATGGAGTCATAGCAGCCCAGTAGAAATTAATGTGAATTCCCATTATAAATTTAAATGTTTTTTGTAACGTCAGTCTGAATCAGACCCAGATTAAATTCACCCTGATGATAGAGATATATTATATATATTATGCTGTAAATTTTGAAGTGAATCCATGAAGTGATGGCAGAGATATGATTTTTTTAAAATACGGCCCAATGTTACTGTATGGAATTTTTAGAAAATTTTGGGAATTTTTAGCATCCAGACAAATATGCAGATCACCACCAAAGTTGAATGGCTTCTTCCTTGGACCAAACCATACCTCTGGTTAAATTTTCATGTAAATCCATCCTGTATAGTTGTGTAATCTTGCTAACAGACAGACAAACATATGCCGACAAAAACATAACCATGATCACTCTTTACTAGTCAGTGACCATTCAGGATTATTGAAATCACTGAAAAAGCCCAAACTTGGATCACATTATATCACAGCTTACTCAGTGATTCCCATCCCTACTTTCCAGTCATGTTTTTGGAAACGCTGAACACATTATTTGGTTTGATCCCACACACAGCAGGCATGTCTGCCTCCTTAAAAACTCCTCTCTATGGGCCTGTCTGTTTGAACAGGGTGTGTTCTGACATGATCACTGTTAAATCTTTAATTGCAGCCTTGTAAGACAATAATTACAGACTCATAAAGAGGATTCTCTTCTCAGAAACTAAATGAATAATTGTTCTGTCGCTGCACAGACTTGCGTCACACACAGAGCTGTCTGTGTCCTTGGCTCAGCTCTGCTTATGCAATCCTGTTTCTTAACTCTGCATGTCTGAAAACTCCAACCAACCACGCTGCATCCTGAGGTCTGTCCCATCCTCATCACGCAGCAGCAGCGTGTCCATGAGGCCATTAATTGTTATTTGTCAGTAGGACCTCCTAAAGCTCCCCTCTTGTTGGTTAAGATGCCCGTCATGTTCTGTGAGGAGCTTGTCGGAGCTTGAAGGAAGCAAAAGGAGCGTGAGAGAGAGAGACGGTGTCCCAGCTTTGTTATTATTTAGGGTGCAGTGTGGTGACATCATCCCCTCAGTTTTATGTGTGTGTGTGTGAGACCAGGAAGGAATGACACAACACCCTGTCCATCCCCCCTCCTCCTACATTTAAACCTTCCCAACATGGCTGCAGGGGTCTTCTTGGAGCCATGTTGGGACAGCTTGGAGGAAGTCAGTGTAGCAGCACTAACACTCTCTTAATCAAATATTAACTCCCTCTGCTCAAGAGTTGGTCACTGCTCCCTCCTCAGACACAGAGAGAGAAGGGGTCTGAAAAAAAGATCTCAGAATGGAAAGTTTGTTTTGAGCCAAATGAGGATTGAACTGTCAGAGGAAGAGGACTGAGGAGGGTCCGACATGGTTTCAGGACGGTCAAACCAGAGTGTTGATAAGGATGATAGCTGTTCAAAAAATTTTCTGAAACCTCAAGTTTGGTGTTATCAGTGAGTGATGATGTGAGCTTGTTATTATTATAAACTTAAATAACAATGCAATGACATGTGGATGGGATTGATTAAAAGTAGGGCTGGGCGAGATATCAGTTTAATAGATTAATTCAATTATCTTTGGCAGAGAATTAAAAAATATACGTATTTGGGTTTTTTTTCTTGACTGAGTTATGTCCACACATGGAGGGCATTTTTAAACACCGAGGTTTTTCTTTGTGTTTTGGTCTTCTGTCAACATGTAAACAGCCTTTAGGTCACTGAAATTGTACATTTTGGAAAACTTCAAAGTGAAAATAGAAAAAACACAATTTTACCATTTTTATAATATCCATTTTATTTATTTTTATATTTATCTGTGTTTGTGTTTCTACTGGAATCCTAATTCTCCTGAGAGAGTTTCCTAAAAGCATTAATAAAGTTCTGTCCAATCTAATCTGATCTGATTTTTGGTGTCTCTGTGTGGACAGGGTGTAAAACATCATGATGTCACACTGTGTCATTTTTATTGTTGTTCGTGTGTGCAGCTGTGGCCGTTAGCCATTGCTGTTTGAAGTGTTGATAACCGAACTGTTTTCATGCCAACACATACTTTCTGTCCCTCCCTTTCCATGATGCAAGTTTAGAAATGTAAAGATACAAATGCAGCAGACATTTTGAACAAGGTGCGGTGTTGTTGTTTCACAATGAGTGGCCATGTCGACTTGTGATCCATGGCCGCTTGCTCTGTTGTTAAAACAGTTGTTGAATCCATCGAGAGTACTCATGAAAATGTCAATAACAGGATTTGATCAAGATTATCAGACAAGTCTCAAACTGAAATATAAACAAAGAAATATTTGCTCAACACACCTGCTGTCAACAGTTGACATAGCCACAAGTTAAACTGTAACACCAGCCAGACACTGTGGTAGGAATAGGTATGAAAATAAAACAGCAATGGCATAGAAACAGCAAAAAAAGCTGCATATTATTGGCACCGTTAAAAGGTACAAAACATCGTTTGACTCTTTGTTTATTCATTTTTGTGTTTTCATGTGGACGGGGATTTATTTCAATGTGCACCCATGTGAAGAGGGTATTTTTGAAAACTGGGAAAGAAAACCTCAGTTTTCAAATCACCTGCACGTGTGGACGTAGCTTTACGCTATTTTCATTCATGCGAAAATTCGCAAACAAACGCACTGTTAAACGCTGTTTATTAGCTTGTAACAACATCCTAGATATAAACCATCTTCTTTTAATTCTTCTTTTTTTTTCCAATTTCTATAGAATAGATTTATTTTCGTATTTGTTCCAACCACAAGTCTGACTGGTGTTAAGGTTTGATTTGTGTCTATCTTAACTGATGTTCAACAGTTCAAAACATATCTGATATTCTAGTTAAAAGTTTATTGACCTTTAAAGCACCCAACTCCAATCTCCTGCCCCCTGGTGAATGTGGGCAACAACTTGAGATAAAGATTCAAGGTGTTTCACATCCAGTTATCCAACTGCGTATTAATTAGGTCAGAGTGATAGCAACTAGGATGGGCATTGATAACATTTTATTGATCACTATGCCACTTTCGTTTCTGTTGTTGATTACAGTCTTAATCAGTGCCTGTGGGCTATCTGTTGTAGGTAAGTTAGCCTAGACAGGTTCTCAGAGTCACCACCATCAAACACATAACACTCCTGATATTTAAGGATTTATGGCATAGACTAAGAGCTCCTGCAAGTTTCTACTGTTTCCATGCGTCTTTGACATCACACAGACACTGCATGCTGTGCAGTCAGTGTCATTTTATGTAAAATTTAAGACCCATTTTGGACTGCAGGACACAGCTATGAAGTGTGCCTCAGATGAGATTGTTGCCTATGGAACAAGGTAGAAGAATTTGATAAGGGAATGAACAAGCATAAAGACAACTGCTTGACAGGTACTTATTGATTCTCAACCTGGTAGCAACCAGTCAAAGGTAGCCATACCCTAAATCTGAAACCTGAAACCATCCCTTTCAAAATAAACAGCATGTTTTATGGGAAAAGAATGTGCCCATAAACTTAGCAGGAACTTTTCCCTGAGTTTATAAACCAAGGAAGAATCCGGCACTTCTCGTAGACAACTGTAAAATGTTATCACAGAACAGTGGAGTCGCCCCCTGGTGGACATCACGTTACTGCACTAACACTTTTATACAACTTGTGTCTTTAACACAGACATAAACTGACTCGAAGGGCGACAGATATGATTCAGCAGTTGACCTGAAGAGTAAAATATTCAAAACAAACAGATAGTGATGAATGATGTGCAGTTTGTTATGATTCAGCCTCTTACGACACAGTGACACGGCGTAGAACCGGTTCTGCGGCATGCTGGGAGTTGATGCGTGAGGGTCATGTGTATACTACGTGTGTGTTTGGGACACGTTGTTCTCTCCCTCCAGCTCAGCTTATGAGAGGTGTTATTGTTTATAACCCTCACCAACCCTCCCAGAGGAGCCTATCAGCCTCCGAGACATGAGCGTCTCTGTTTACTTTAATCCTCAGTGAGTCATGTGTTGATGTAGCAGACAGTGTTTGAGGTTTCCGCTGATAATTAAACATCCAGTCACTGGTGGTTCAGTCTGATACAGCAGATAAATGACTGTTTAAGGTCAGAATTTGACCTCAGTACTAAGGATGAATGGTTTAAGGAAAAATGAAGTTTCACTATTTTTGTCTCCTGTTACACATATTTCCATAAAAATACTCTTTTTATGAGAATAACTTGGGTTAGATCTTTAAGTCTGTTTTTATATACCAACATTAATTACTACAGTGAATGAGGTTATCTTTTTGCTGGCGTATGTCTGTTTTTGTGCAGTATAACGCAAAAAGTTCTTGACTGATTTGGATTAAATTTTCTGTGAATGTTTTTCATGGCACAAGGGAGGGGTGGTTAGATTTTTGTAGTGAACCAAGTCTAGATCCAGGACTTTTTAAAGCTTTAAAATTGTAAGGTAGGGACATTTTTGCTAATAACTTGGCTAATAAATGCCCTGGCAAATCTCTGTGCTCTCTGCAGCGACTGTGACACTCATGTACACAAGCCCAATTCATACTTTAGCTTCAAGGCATGATATTCACCCCTCTGTGATGTTTCGCCTCTACTGTTAACGTCGTGGAGACCAGTGTTAATTTTGACAGCACTTTTTAATTTAGTTTCAGTTATAGTCTTTTGCCTGAAATATCTTTTAGTTTTAGTCATCTAAATTGTTTTAATTTTAGTCTAGTTTAAGTTGATTAAATTTCAGAACATTTTAGTCTACGAAATCTACTGTAAATTTAGTCAACTAAAATGTGAAGTGTAAAGGGTAAGACATTTTTTATGTTTTCTTGAATTTCTGAAGTCATGTTTTACACTTGGATAAAATGAAACGGCTAATAACCCGAATAATAAAATGTCAGTTAATTTAGTTTTAGTTTTTGTCCATGTGCACTTGTTTTTATAAGTTACTGTCTCATTCTCGTCAGGGGCAAAAAGGTTGTTGATGAAAACTATGATGAAAATAATTAATCAACAAAAGTAGACCTAAGTTCAAAGTAGAAGCCAAGCTGCATGATGAAGCACATGTTTCAAATTTGAACTTAGGTCTACCATCTTTGAGGACCTGAGTTTAAGTTTCTTATGTTGTAGAATCATTTAAAACTTATCCTTGTTCTTTTTCTTCTTGTAATAAAAAACAAACTTGTTGGACATTCTGTTAAAAAGGTAGTCAATGTTCACAGTTTAAGTGTATGGAGATACATATCCTATCGGGCATCAGTGTCGGGAAACGTATCGTATCGTGACGTTGCTGGAAATACCCAGCGGTTAGGAGCATCTGCAAAAGTCTTTTTATTGTATGAGTGTTCTGTCCACACATAACTGGCATTTTGGGAGTATGAAAACGTACAAAAACGCTGCCTGTGTGTTTCTGTTTTTACAACGAATGTACATACTTTCTGAAATAAGGCTCATGCGCTATTGGTGAGTTCAATTTACCCTGGAACTCAGACAGGGAAAGTGGGATCTACATCACATCCCAGTAAAAGGTGCATTCTAGTTACGAGCTGGTAAAAAGTCGGGGTAGCTGAAGCTTGACGGACTTCGCAGTTGGAAATTCAGACCAAAGGGGGTTCTCTGTGAATTTGGTAGAATCCGAGTCCCGAGATCAAAACACATTATAACCCCATTTCCTTTCTCGCTTGTACTATCATCTTCACCACCGTCCTCTTGTTAACATCGCACATGTTTTATGAACACACTCCATGTCTTCTTCTCTGGTTTTGGTTTATGTCTGCAGCAGCGTTACAGCACCACTTACAGGCCTGGCATTTATGCTACAGCGTTCTCAGTCTTTTCATTTGGATGGACACATTTCTTGAAGCATTGCCTAGTTTATGGAAAATGTAAACAAAATAGATCATTTTCATCTCCGTGTGGACAGAGTCTTAGAAGCGGTTAAATCTTCACGTGCGTGCCGGGCTTCACTGGAGTGCAGAGGGTCATCTGCAGTGTGATGGACTAATAGTTGTTTTGGTCTGAACTCAGACATGTGACACCTGTGTGTATGGTTGTTTGTGTGCATGTGTGTGTTGGTGTAAATTCCTCAGTGTGTTTGCTCTAAATATCCCCCCCGCTTGCACAGCTGAGAAGACCCCCCCCTCCTTCCGCACATCCCCTCTCCTCTATTCCTGGCTGCTACCTGATCTGTGCGTGTGAGTGGCTCTAATTGATGTTTTCAGTGACGACTTTTGGCATTTAACAAAGTTACAACTCCCCATTCTGACCCTGGACTAACCTTACTCTGGACCTCTTTTCTACTCCAGCACACAAACTGTAGCTCTTACTGCTCTAATGTCACAAATGTCTGCTCAAATTAAGTTCAACAGAAGAACAGTCAGTAGACAAGACTGTGCTATCAAACATTAAACAGAGATATCAGACATGTTTACAGACTTGGTTCAGCGGATGTGTTTAGGCTAAACTCAGCTTGTTTTGAAATGTGATACCACGTCATACTAAAAGATTTGTCAAGTAGCCTCTGGTAGACCAAGGCAAGTGCAAGATGATTAGACTTTAATGTTCAGAAATAAAACCAATTTAAAGCACACTGAACGTGTACTTGATGCATATTTAATCAGAATTCTTGAAATAAAATCCTAATAGCTCTTGAAATGATCAAAACTTTTTTTTTTTTCTAAGCTTGGACTAAAGTAATGTTGCAGTAACAGTAAGCACGCTAAAGTAGCACTCACTAATATCAAACAGAGTGGCTAATGTTAGCATTGCTAGCACTGCCAGTCTCCATTTCTCTTAACGGGTTATTATCTACAAGTTCATGTGGATTATAGTTACACATTACACCAGTCAATATGCCAGTAAATATACCCATATCTTTGTTTTATGGCACAGAAGACTCCCTAACTGCTTCAAGCTGAGTGCTGTTATTACTCGTACACAGTTGCATATTTCCTGGTCAAAGTGCAACAGCTGATGGCAGGAACAAAGAGCCAAGCAACAGCCCCAACTAGTGTGGGGAGCTATTGGTGCGTTTCATTTACGTCAGAACTGGGAAGAGGGGAGTGGGAATCATGTCACATTCAAGCTAGATGCGTTCCAGCAAGTGATAAATTCCGACCAAAGGGAGAATTCCCAGTGACTACATTTAATTTAATTTGCACCTAGGACTATCCCAGTTATGATATCAACTGGAGATCACCATTACACCCGGGCAGCCATCTTCAGCCATCAGTGATGTGATGATTCTCTCACTTACCGACTCGGAATTCTGACTTCAGGGAGTGTTCCAGTTAAATTTAAGCTTGTTTTCAGGCAGTGACGTGGCGAATGTTTAAAGAAAGACCCTCCTTAATAACTTCTTTCTCTTCTTCTCTCAGATGTGTACTCCTAGAAACACACCCGCAACCCCGCCCAACTTCCCGGACGCCATCACCATGTTCTCCAAGCTGCGGGCCTCAGAGTGCGGCTCCAGCGCCGGCAGCGGCCCCACCCAGATGTCCATGGCCAGCTCCCCTCCGGCCCACTCCTCCACGTCGGGTTTCGGCTCCTTCTGGGCCTCATCGCCACCCAGTCACCAGCCGGCCTGGCTGCCCCCCTCGTCACCCACGGGCCACCACATGCACCACCACCACTACCACCATCACCACCACATGCAACAGACTCCCATGTGGCCGCCTGTCTCTCAGCCTAACGGCGCCCAGCAGCCCCCTGTCGTGTCGGCCCTCCACGGCCAGAGATGAGACTGAGCGGGGGGCTGAAGGGGGGCGGCGAGGGGGAGGGGAGGCTGGGTGCTGGATGCTGGATCAAGTGTAGCCGGATGAAATGATGGAGAGCCTAAAGTTTGGAGGCAAGGGTATGTGAAATAGAGGAGATACAAAAAGACAGAGACTTGTTTTCCTCTCTTCTTTTTTAAGGTGAGGACGAGCAGTTTGGACGTTTCTTCCTTTCTGCTTTTCATCAGGAGTCTATTTTGTGAGGAGGCAAACATGAAAACTTTTTTTTTTAATCATCAATGCAAACATGCGGAGGACCCCACAGAGCACTCACCCAGGAGAGGAGCCATGTTACTGCTGATCAACCGCTTTGTGATAGTTTTTTCTTTTTTTTTTTTTTTTTAAAGAAACTTTCAGAAAATAACCAGACAGAGTGTCGGCAATAACCAGCAGATAAATGGAGGGAATGGCAGTGAAAGAGTTTGTGATTATGTTGGATATGGAATGAGGAAGTTTGAGAAGAATCATTGACGCTCAAGGAACGGATCTCATTTAATGTGTTAACTTTACGAACATCCACTGGATTATCTTTAAAGAACTTAAAATGATCTTTAGAAACACTTCCTTCTGATCTTAACTTATTTCTAGGGAACTCTCTGATAATGATGTAAGATAGATCTTACACTTTTAAATGATGGAGTAGATCAGCTCAGCTCTAATTAGCAATGGAGTGGTGCAGGAATAAGTCCTAAAATGAGGTGAGTTAGCATTTTAACACATCTGGTTCCCACGTTCCGAAGTCAGTGGGATTTTAGAATAGCTTTTGGGATAAATGTCTGAAATAAGGTCTGTGATAGACACGTGTACGAGATTTTAGTGTTTAATCGTGCAACATAAAGTGTGTCTGACATTACCCCGCATTTTACGGAGTTGTTGTGCTTTTCAAAGGATGGTTGCTAACAAACTGCCAATAAGGACTTTAAAAAATGGCTCACGATAATGACCCTTATTTCCAGTCCTTTTTTAATAAACGATAATGCATACACTATTGCCACCAACTTGATAAGGTCATTTGAATTAGAGGGAATTCTCAATCGATCGTTCCTTTTTTCTCTCGCCGATTTTAGCCTAAAAAGTGTCCAGTTTGTTTGTGGAGATTATCATGATGAAAGTGTGCACGGTGCATGAGTTTTTGTTTGTCACAGACCTTATCATCAGCACTGAAAAATTCTGTAGGCTTTAGCACAATGCTAACTTCCTGGTTTTACAAAAAACTTCACCCCTGCACCACTCTATTACCTTCATTTAAAAGCAGAGAACTTGTTCAGTTATCTTTCTAAACAGCAAGAACAGCACAGGATAGTTCAGTATTTTTGAAGACTGAATCACTGATTTAACCTTTTTGTTATTCTATTATTGTTTTTTTTTTTTTTTTACATTTCACTTGACATAAAGGTCAGTACACTGATCCTATGGCCTGATTCACTGAGCATAAATTAGGGCTCCAAAAGTTTTGCTCCTGCTCTCTGTTGTTGGCCAATATTTGATGCACACAGCGGTCACATTTGGATGAAGACAAAGCTAAAAAGAGTTCCTGCTCCTTGCAGCTTTCTCTTGTTTTGCATCTGAATGCAGAGAAAAGCCGTCTGCACTTTTACTTCATACAGAGCTTTGCTTAAATACAGTGTTTTTTACAAGAAGCCGATAAGATTCAAGGAATGGAAACAAAAAGTTACCGTAAGGCAGGTCTTAAATAAAGTGATTTGATTTTCAACGATAAGGAGCAACTTAGGACAACTTAAGAAACAAGTGCTGTTCTCCTGATCACGAGAAAGTTTGGACATCGTTGATTAAATACTGTGGTGCAGTTACGACCAACTCTCTGAAGATGATCCTCTTCTGTCAGTACCTTAATATCTGTAATGTGTTGCACCATTTGTGCACAGGTCAAGCCAACCTACTTAGAACAAAGTACTTAATTACAACAGAGTTTACACGAAACAAACATTTGAGACGTTGCTCCTGAGATTGTTTCAACATCAGCTAATGTAAAAACCGAAATCGCTCACCTACCTCCTTGTTGTTGTATAGTCCGCCTTAAAATGCGGTTGCTGTGGTGCATTATTTATAAAAGTGGAATAACTTGAAGGATGAGCAGAGGGTCTTGGGGCTGTTAAGTGGTTGTTAGGTGTCCTCTGTGACAGATAACATCCTTTAAACATACGACTTCCTTGCGCACACTTTTTTTCTCAAAGGACCGTTTAATGATCTTGCGTTTATTCACTGCATGATTCCACTCTGTGGATTAAGACTGCAAGGTTAAAATAACTCATAATATTTGGACAGAATTCTTAAACATTTTCATTACTATATCTTAAGATTAACTGCAGTTACCTGAATTTATTTCCAGCTGTAGTCTGTGCCAAGATATGGTTTGTTCCATTTGCCTCAGAACTTTTTACTGACTGGACAAGTTCAGTTGAAAACATTAAATCTGCATCAGTACTTTCTTTAGTTTGAAGGTTACGCTCTTCTACTTGAGATGAAACTTGAGTCTCTGAAGTGCAGCTCATTAAACCCAACTTAAGTTAGGTATTAACTAGTTTTAAAGTAGAGTTAAGTGTGGACTTTATGCAGTAGCTTTAAGTAGAATTTCACGTAGCATATGCAAGAAGCTCCAGGTGTATGATTCAGTACCTTTTTTTTCATCCAAAAGTAGACTTCTGGTTGCTGACAACTTCAAATCTTTTTTTTAATATTTGAGAAGCATCTTAAGAAGAGTCTGTAATAACCTTGAGAACAGAAGGAAGTGTTTCATCGCTGTAACATGAACATAAAGGTGATTAATGAGCATATGATGATGTTTTGGTCTGACGAATGCTTGAGGAAGTAGAACGAGGATTTGACGGATGACTTTGGAATGAGTTTGCAATAATTTGTTTTTTTGAAGATGGTCATAATGTCTAATTTTCCTTTTCTTTGGGACTTCTTTGGTATGTGATGCCACGTTATCCACTTGCTTACCCAACAGGATGAGGTTTTTCACGATCCTGTTCCTCTGGCTAAAAGCCTCGGATTGATTTTCTGTTCACTTCGACATTAAGAGGCAGGTTTTCTAAACGATGAACTTCGAAAGAAAACACTCATGATTCTGATTTGAGAGCATTTTAACACTGTTGTCTGTCTGCGGTGGAGGGAGATTCGAGGCCAACTCAGTGATTTTCCACACAACCTGTCAGACACTTCAACCACTCCTACCTCTGTGTGTCTGAATGTATTCTCTGCCGCGCACACAGACAGGATCAGAGGGTTTTAAGACTCCACGGCAGAGCTTGCAAACTGATTGTTCGAATCCACCAAAAAGAGAAAAAACATAAATTATCTCTTCACAGGAACTCACAAGTAGATTAGACTCAAGTTTACACAGTTGCTTCACAGTGAAGAGGTTTTTTATTGTCAGGGAGTGATGGATGCAGAGAGAAAGAAGAGTTTGTTCTTTGCAGACAATCAAAATGTTCCTCTGTTTGGATTTTCTGTGGTTTTACTGTCCTGCACTTTTCTTCTCTCACCTGCTGACTTTAATGCAGGTTGTTGGTCAGGATTCACATTTACAGCTGTCGATTATTTGCATTATAAAAATGGACGAATTCCAACAGTATTGAAATGATTACATTTTTAACACCTGATTCATAAATTGAACAAGTTTCTCATGATGTAAAGGAAAAATCCATCCTGAAGAGCAGTGTAAGGCGGGGGTAGAATTTGAGACTTGTTCGCCTTTTTAATTCATGATTTTCCTACCTTAAAGGGACACATCTTTGTATGGGAGTGTCCAGTTATGCTCAAACTCATCAGCATTTTCAGCCACTCTCATGACGACAACATTTATGAGTTTTAGAGACAAAGGAGCTCTGGTGAATTACTGGTTGGTTTGCACAGCCTGTGCTGAGGCTGGGATTGAGCCCAAACTGTGGCTTTCAGGGCCTTTATAAGTCAGAGATTACTAATATAAAAAAAACACGAGTGCTGAAGTATCAAAGATGGCTAACACCATGTCCTAACTGAACATGCTGAACACGAGCATCAGTGACAGAGCCAGGCTAATTACACTGTGTATGTCCTAACTGCCCACTACCAGCTGTACGACATCGTCCCACCTCTGCCCCCTCTGTCACTGAGGGATTTTGGCAGGGTGCTGGAGAGATTCCCTTCGTTTTATTTGACTTTCTCAGCAGAACTTATCATTTTGTGTAGCGGAGGTAGTGGGAAGAAACTTTATTTCGCGCATTTAGAGCTGTGTATTGTTGAGCATTTGAGTCAACCACCTAACAATACAAAGCTCTACACGTTTTTTCCCTACCCAAACAAAGCATTGGTGAACTGTTTGCAAGGGGAAACACAGGGCACAGAATTAAATATGTAATGGATCCATTTTGGACGTGCATGTAGTGCTGGCTGATATGGCATTTGATGCTTGCCTTCAGTTACGACACGGTGTAAAGCAGAATATAGTGCCACTTCTTCAAGTAAGTAATTACGGAAAGTCAGAAAATTCACACAAAACACCCTAAATTGGCTTGCTATCGTATTTAACAAACTAAAGAAGCAAATTCAAACATTTTCTGACATGAGCCATATGTTTCATTTATTAAACTCCCTTTACAAGAGACACTGAACTACTAAATTGGACTAATTTTGTTGAGGAAATTCAAAGAAAAGAAGGTCATTGAGAATACACAACTGTCTTGAGGCCTTTATTGAACTAAAATTATTTGTCTTCTTTTTATTTGTACAGTAAACTGTTACTGCTATTGTTTGAGCCACATACTGAAGCAAACGCTACCAGTAGCCAACTGGTGGTTAAAAAATGTAAATTAACTTATTTTTAACAAAAAAAACAATGTAGTTCAATATTTTCAGCCATCAGCATTTAGATAAAATGAACTAAAAGACAGCTGTTTGCATCTGCTGTGCTCAGAGTGCTCTCATTGAAAAACAGATTACATTTGGAGGACTGCCATATCCATTACGTCAGGGTCACTTCTTCCTCAATGATCTATCAAAAGCAGGCGGCTGGACTTCTTTTCTCAACTTTGATAGGAACAATGGCGGAGAAGAAAGTGATAAGACTTGCCTTTTAAAGGCTACAGTTCCCATGTCCAGAGAAGCTGCTTCAACCAGGATAGGATTTTTTGTTAATATTTCATAAATGAAGGAAAATGAAAAGTACACAAAGCGTAAAAAAGGCTCAAGCAGGTGCTGAGTGCTCTGAAACTAAGGTTGTGGGCGCTACTAGTGCAACAAATGGTGCTCATTGATACTAGCGTCAACAGTCAAAATAAAAATAACTGCCAAAATGCCTGATATCGTTTGTTACCATGTTTTCCAAAATAATACTATCTCTGTAACTTCAATGCACAAATATTTTGGCAGTGCTTCCTTACTACTGTACTGTGTTATATCAACAGGTCTTCTCAAGCATCAGCATCAGCATGAGGATTTTAAATTCTTCAAAATGTGACAAAAGTACGAGTATGAGAAGGCAGCACTGGGGGAAAAAGGAAACATTTTAAAATCAATGAACACCAAAGGTATGGCCCTTTAAATCATAAAAGCAGAGCTGTAAAAGTTCAAGTCGTTTCCCCGTTGATGTCCTGAGGGTGGATTTTTCCGTTCAAAGAAACAATGCAGCGGTTTGTGGACAAGTTGAGACAAATGTTAGAATCTTCAGAACACCTGACAGTTTTGTTTTCTTCTGTGTGTGATGAACGAGCTTCCTGCTGATTGCTTTACTGGAAATCTGTTTCTTTTTTTATTTGTATTTCGACTTAAGACCGCAGTAATTCAGATGACACGTCACAGCCACCTTTGAGTGTTTTACAGACTTTTTTAAAACCTCCCATTCAACTTTTATTTTGCTCTTATCGGGTGGATGACTGTATTTTTTCTCAGAACTTCACTGTTCACTTTTTCTAGAGATTTCTCTAAAGTACTTTGTGTTCATTTCCTCTGTTGAAATTTGTATTTATATGTTTAATAAACGATGTATGATCTGATACTCCCTGTGGTTTCATTTCTGTCGGCTGTTTCATCACTTTTGTTTTTGTTTTTACTGTCAGAGCTGGTGGATGATTGAGAAGGTTCACCAACTGAACGCAGGAGTCTTTGCATTAGTGAGACTGAGGAGAGGAAGGATGTGGTCAGAGCTGAATGTTAAACCAAACGCCTGTTTTTCATCAGAATCAAATGTCCTCAAACTTAGAGACAGCTCAAAGAGAGAGTGGATTCTCTAGAAACTGAGCTAGTAAAGTGATGGATAGAGCAGATGATTGGAGCACTCACAACCCAGTTACTAAAAGAGTCAGGTTTCTTTTTCTTAATTTTTAAAACAAGAAACGCTAACAGACATTAAATCACTTGTGAAAAAAGAGAGATTAAATGTCCTTATTTTATTTTTCATGTCTTGCCTCACTCCTGAGTCAATGACAAACAGACACCATTCTTTCTCCCAAATTCCACATAACACGAAAGCGCCACGCTCTTGAATTGTACTGTGGAGCACTTAGAACCCACTCTAGTCTACCAGACAAATTCCACTGCCCGTGCTGCCGCATCGCTGAAGCGCCGGCGCGTGCCACGGCGCAGGAGATTCGCTTCAAGTCTATTTTCTACATGGCCGCTTCAAAACCTCGTAAATTCACTGTCGTTGAGAAAGCACCAGACAGGAAGTCAACGTGTGGAGTATCCAGAACTTTCAAAATAAAATGCAATGCACGGACTCTCGAACGTAAATTTCCTCAATAGGTTGTCATTATGTCAAAACCAGAGGCATGAGCATCAGGTCAACAGTCGGTCAGAGGGTCCCAGAGGCAACACGACACCATGGACGAAGAAAAGTGAATTGTAGAGGTACAGAAATATATGACATTGTATATATGACACCAAACCGCCTTTCTACAAGGATATAGGTGGATAGAAGTGAAATAAATCACCAAGCTGTGTGGTTGGGACCAGCAAAGGGACCAAAGAGAAGTGGGGTAAGTTGTTCACTTCTTTTCTGTCTATAACATGTTGTATTGACGTGTGACATTGCTATTCGCGCAAGAGCTTGTGGCTTTCCAGAGATCAGCCCCCCCTCCTACAGGGCTGCGTGCCGCGGTGCTGCTTGGCGCTCCGCTTTCCGTGGGTTTTGTAGGTCAGAGCAAGATTGCGGCGCTTTCGTGTTATGTGGAATTTGGGGGTTTTGACTGTGTGCAGTAACAAAGAAGAGAGGGACAAAGCTGGCCTACTGCTAATTAGCTTAGCTCAAACATTGGGAGCCAGTGGGAAGCGTTAGCCTGCCTCTGCCTACGGTCATCAGATAGACTGTGTGCTTGTTGCGACTTGTGTTTCTTACCATGTTACGTTACATTATCTTCTACTGTTATCTTATTATCTTCTGCTCCTGAACAGAGGCTTTGTTTTGTTGACCTACTTACAAGCAGCGGTTTGCCCTAAGGATGTGATGTTGGTGAAACAGTTGAGTCTTTTGAACAGCTCTTTTAAGTGAAAATGAGAACCAATTCACACTTGTGAGTGAGTCGTTCATTTGCGAGCCATTCTTAAATGCAAACTGCCTGCAAAAATGAATGGCTCACTCACAACTGCGAATTGGTTCTCATTTTTCATTTTAAAGAGGTGTTCAAAAGACACGACTCGTTCTAGGACATCACATCGCTAGCGCAAACCACCCTGTGTGCTTGTGCGTAGGTCCACAAAACAAAGCCTCTGTTAATGAGTAGAAGAAGATAATAACATAATTGTAGAAGATAATATAACATAATGCGGTTAAAAAAAACAAAAACAATGAGTCACAACAAGCACACAGGACTGTTTAGAGTTGCTGAAGAGTATCTGATGACTGTAGGCAGAGGCAGTCTAACACTCCCCATTGACTCCCCAGTGTTTGAGCTAAGCTAATTAGCAGTGGCCGAGTTCTGCCCATCTCTTCCCTGTTACTGCACGTGCAGTCAAAAGAATGGTGTCTATGTGCTTGTCATGGACTCTGGAGTGAGGCAAGACATGACTTTTTAGGTAAGTCATGGCCTATTTTAGTCAGACATTTAATTGTTATTGGGGAAAAAACACGAGTCGCCAAAAAGTGTGATGTGACTGTGAGACAAGCTACTACACTGAAAACACAACACAGTGTGAGATGATGTCCCAGTTTGTAGTTGTAGCCTTCAAACGCCCACATCAGCTGCAGAAAAACTTACATTAATGATCTGACATAAAACCACATTCTTCAACGGCAGGAAGTAAAACGAGTCCAGTTGTGACCGCAAGTCAAAGTCAGTTCACCTCCCCACACATCCTTTGGTACTTCTACTTTCATCTTCACTCATCGAGGGTCCTTCCTGCCCTCAGTCTGCTGTTTCTCTGAACAGGATGTACACTTCTGCTTGTAGTAGTGAAACATTTCCTGTAATGATGCAACCCCTCCAAAGATCTGACACACAATGAGGACAGGAGAAGGAAACAACACCCTTTAACTGCCTTCAGATTTACTTATTTCAGTATCCTGCCGCTGCATGAAAGAGCTTGACTGTACATGAGATCAGACCAGTGAGCTTAAAAAGGAGTAACATGTCTGAATCACCACCTCAAACTGATGATGCACCAAATGGATTATAAACAATTAAGCAGATACTGGTGCCTATATTTTCACAATAAATTTGGTGTCATTTCTTATGAAACTAATATTTTCTCTCCTGTATGCAAGAAAACATGTCAGTTGGTCCAACAGGCTATTTCGTCTTCCCAGTGACAGGAATCTTGTGTGACTCAGCAGTTCAGTGGCAGATGTCAGCATGGAATTAGTCCTTCAAAAAATAAACATCTGCAACCCTTATCTGCCCACCCCATGTTCATTTAACCTTGCAGTGCAGATTGATCAGCCTAAATGAAGACAACATACCTCCATGAAAGAGGGGATGTTTTTACCACAGGTTGCCCATTTGTTTGTTTGTCTGTCTATAAGCAAGAAAAATACCTTAGCCAAGGAGGTTATGTTTATGCCAGTGTGTGGTTGTTGGTTTGTAGGGTTGTTAGCAACTTAAGGAAAACGAATGAATGCATTTACTTGAAAATTTTAACAGAGGTAAGCATGCTAAAAACATTTTTTTTTTTTAAGGTGAAAAATTACCAAAGCTTATACAAGAGCAAGTTCTCCTGACTGAAACAGTCCCAAAAAGTTACTTCTTAGCATTTTTGTTTTCGGGGTCTAAAATGGACAAAAAAAGTCATATGTTAGCCTTAGTGTTTTTTCCAGTCCTGATCTGAGAGAAAAAGGCTTATAAGTCCATTTTGAAGCCAAATATGACCAAACCTTCTGCACAACCATGTTTTTTGGCCTGTTTTACACCCAAAAAGTAATGTTTGAACCTATTTTTTTTTCGGCGTCCAATATGGATAAAAAGTCATATGTTAGCCTTAGTGTTTTTTCAAACCCTGAGCTGAGAGAAAAAGGCTTATAAGTCCATTTTGAAGCCAAATATGACCAAACCGTCTGAACTAGCATGTTTTTAGGCCTGTTTAACACACAAAAAGTCATGTTTGAGTATATTTTTTTTCGGAGTCCAAAATGGAAAAAAAGTCATATGTTAGCCTTAGTGTTTTTTCAAATCCTGAGCTGAGAGAAAAAGGCTTATAAGTCCATTTTGAAGCCAAATATGACCAAACCGTCTGCACAAGCATGTTTTTTGGCCTGATTTACACCCAAAAAGTCATGTTTCAGCATATCTTTTTTTGGGATCCAAAGTGGATAAAAAGTCATATGTTAGCATTAGAGTTTTTTCCAGTCCTGAGCTGAGAGAAAAAGGCTTATAAGTCCATTTTGAAGCCAAATATGACCAAACCGTCTGAACTAGCATGTTTTTAGGCCTGTTTTACACACAAAAAGTCATGTTTGAGTATATTTTTTTTCGGGGTCCAAAATGGAAAAAAAGTCATATGTTAGCCTTAGTGTTTTTTCAAATCCTGAGCTGAGAGAAAAAGGCTTATAAGTCCATTTTGAAGCCAAATATGACCAAACCGTCTGCACTAGCATGTTTTTTGGCCTGATTTACACCCAAAAAGTCATGTTTGAGCATATTTTTTTTTGGGATCCAAAATGGAAAAAAAGTCATATGTTAGCATTAGAGTTTTTTCCAGTCCTGAGCTGAGAGAAAAAGGCTTATAAGTCCATTTTGAAGCCATATATGACCAAACTGTCTTCACTAGCACGTTTATTGGCCTATTTTATACCCAAAAAGTCATGTTTGAGCATATTTTTTTTTGGGGTCCGAAGTGGAAAAAAGTCATATGTTAGCCTTAGTGTTTTTTCAAATCCTGAGCTGAGAGAAAAAGGCTTATAGGTCAATTTTGAAACCAAATATGACCAAACCGTCTGCACTAGCATGTTCTTTGGCCTGTTTTACACCCAAAAAGTCATGTTTGAGCATATTTTTTTTGGACTCCAAAATGGAAAAAAAGTCACATGTTAGCCTTAGTGTTTTTTCAAGTCCTGAGCTTAGAAAAAAAGGCTTATAAGTCAATTTTGAAGCCAAATATGACCAAACCGTCTGAACTAGCATGTTTATTGGCCTGTTTTAAACCCAAAAAGTCATGTTTGAGCATATATTTTTTTTGGGGTCCGAAGTGGAAAAAAAGTCATATGTTAGCCTTAATGTTTTTTCAAATCCTGAGCTGAGAGAAAAAGGCTTATAAGTCCATTTTGAAGCCAAATATGACCAAACTGTCTGCACTAGCATGTTTATTGGCCTGTTTAACACACAAAACGTCATGTTTGAGCATATTTTTTTTCGGAGTCCAAAATGGGAAAAAAGTCATATATTGGCCTTTGGTGTTTTTTCAAGTCCTGAGCTGAGAGAAAAAGGCTTATAAGTCCATTTTGAAGCCAAATATGACCAAACTGTCTGCACTAGCATGTTCATTGGCCTATTTTACACCCAAAAAGTCATGTTTGAGCATATTTTTTTTCGAGGTCCAAAATGGAAAAAAAGTCATATGTTAGCCTTAGTGTTGTTTCAGTCCTGAGCTGAGAGAAAAAGGCTTATAAGTCCATTTTGAAGACAAATATGACCAAACCGTCTGCACTAGCATGTTTTTCGGCCTGTTTTACACACAAAAAGTCATGTTTGAGTATATTTTTTTTCGGGGTCCAAAATGGAAAAAAAGTCATGTTTTAGCCTTAGTGTTGTTTCAGTCCTGAGCTGAGAGAAAAAGGCTTATAAGTCCATTTTGAAGCCAAATATGACCAAACTGTCTGCACTAGCATGTTATTTGGCCTGTTTTACATCCAAAATGTCATCTTTGAGCATATTTTTTTTAAAGGTCCGAAGTGGAAAAAAAGTCATGTGTTAGCCTTAGTGTTTTTTCAAATCCTGAGCTGAGAGAAAAAGGCTTATAAGTCCATTTTGAAGACAAATATGACCAAACCGTCTGCACTAGCATGTTTTTTGGCCTGATTTATACCCAAAAAGTCATGTTTGAGCATACTTTTTTGGGGGTCCGAACTGCAAAAAAAGTCATATGTTAGCCTTAGTGTTTTTTCAAATCCTGAGCTGAGAGAAAAAGGCTTATGAGTCCATTTTGAAGCCAAATATGACCAAACCATCTGCACTAGCATGTTTAATGGCCTGTTTAACACCCAAAAAGTCATGTTTGAGCATATTTTTTTCGGGGTCCGAAGTGCAAAAAAAGTCATGTGTTAGCCTTAGTGTTTTCTCAAATCCTGAGCTGAGAGAAAAAGGCTTATAAGTCCATTTTGAAGACAAATATGACCAAACCATCAGAACTAGCATGTTTTTTTTTGGCCTGTTTTACACCCAAAAATTCATGTTTGAGTATATTTTTTTTCGGGGTCCAAAATGGAAAAAAAGTCATATGTTAGCCTTAGTGTTTTTTCAAGTCCTGAGCTGAGAGAAAAAGGCTTATGAGTCCATTTTGAAGCCAAATATGACCAAACCATCTGCACTAGCATGTATTATGGCCTGATTTACACCAAAAAAGTCATGTTTGAGCATATTTATTTTTGGGGTCCGGAGTGGAAAAAAAGTCATATGTTAGCCTTAATGTTTTTTCAAATCCTGAGCTGAGAGAAAAAGGCTCATAAGTCCATTTTGAAGCCAAATATGACCAAACCGTCTGCACTAGCATGTTTTTTGGCCTGTTTTACACCCAAAAAGTCATGTTTGAGCCTATTTTTTATCTGAGTCAAAATTGAAAAAAGTCACAGGTTAGCCTAAGTGTTTTTTCAAATCCTGAGCTGAGCGAAAAAAGGCTTATAAGTCCATTTTTAAGACAAATATGACCAAACTGTCTGCACTAGCATGTTTTTTGGCCTGTTTTACACCCAAAAAGTCATGTTTGAGCCTATTTTTTATCTGAGTCAAAAATTGAAAAAAGTCATATGTTAGCCTAAGTGTTTTTTCAAATTCTGAGCTGAGAGAAAAAGGCTTATAAGTCCATTTTGAAGCCAAATATGACCAAACTGTCTGCACTAGCATGTTTTTTGGCCTGTTTTATACCCAAAAAGTCATGTTTGAGCATATATTTTTTCGGGGTCCGAAGTGGAAAAAAAGTCATATGTTAGCCTTAGTGTCTTTTCAAATTCTGAGCTGAGAGAAAAAGGCTTATAAGTCCATTTTGAAGCCAAATATGACCAAACCATCCGCACTAGCATGTTTTTGGCCTGATTTACACCAAAAAAGTCATGTTTGAGCATATTTTTTTGGGGTCCGAAGTGGAAAAAAAGTCATATGTTAGCCTTAGTGTTTTTTCAAATCCTGAGCTGAGAGAAAAAGGCTTATAAGTCCATTTTGAAGCCAAATATGACCAAACCGTCTGTACTAGCATGTTTTTTGGCCTGTTTTACACAGAAAAAGTCATGTTTCAGCATATTTTTTTTCGGAATCTAAAATGGAAAAAAAGTCATGTGTTAGCCTTAGTGTTTTTTCAAATCCTGAGCTGAGAGAAAAAGGCTTATAAGTCAATTTTGAAGACAAATATGACCAAACCGTCTGCACTAGCATGTTTTTTGGCCTGTTTAACACCCAAAAAGTCATGTTTGAGCATATTTTTTTTCGGGGTCCGAAGTGGAAAAAAAGTCATATGTTAGCCTTTGTGTTTTTTCAAATCCTGAGCTGAGAGAAAAAGGCTTATAAGTCCATTTTGAAGACAAATATGACCAAACCGTCTGCACTAGCATGTTTTTTGGCCTGATTTACACCAAAAAGTCATGTTTGAGCATATTTATTTTTGGGGTCCGGAGTGGAAAAAAAGTCATATGTTAGCCTTAGTGTTTTTTCAAATCCTGAGGTGAGAGAAAACGGCTTATAAGTCCATTTTGAAGCCAAATATGACCAAACCGTCTGCACTAGCATGTTTTTGGCCTGTTTTACACCCAAAAAGTCATGTTTGAGCATATTTTTTTTGGGGTCCGGAGTGGAAAAAAAGTCATATGTTAGCCTTAGTGTTTTTTCAAATTCTGAGCTGAGAGAAAAAGGCTTAGAAGTCCATTTTGAAGACAAATATGACCAAACCGTCTGCACTAGCATGTTTTTTGGCCTGATTTACACCCAAAAAGTCATGTTTGAGCATATTTTTTTTCGGGGTCCGAAGTGGAAAAAAAGTCATATGTTAGCCTTAGCTTCTTTTCAAGCCCTGAGCTGAGAGAAAAAGGCTCATAAGTCCATTTTGAAGCCAAATATGACCAAACCGTCTGCACTAGCATGTTTTTTGGCCTGTTTTACACCAAAAAAGTCATGTTTGAGCATATTTTTTTTCGGGGTCCGTAGTGGAAAAAAAGTCATATGTTAGCGTTAGTGTTTTTTTCAAGTCCTGAGCTGAGAGAAAAAGGCTTATAAGTCCATTTTGAAGCCAAATATGACCAAACCGTCTGCACTAGCATGTTTTTTGGCCTGTTTTACACCCAAAAAGTCATGTTTGAGCATATTTTTTTTCTGAGTCAAAAATTGAACAAAGTCATATGTTAGCCTTTGTGTTTTTTCAAATTCTGAGCTGAGAGAAAAAGGCTCATAAGTCCATTTTGAAGCCAAATATGACAAAACTGTCTGCACTAGCATGTTTTTTGGCCTGTTTTACACCAAAAAAGTCATGTTTGAGCATATTTATTTTCGGGGTCTGAAGTGGAAAAAAAGTCATATGTTAGCCTTTGTGTTTTTTCAAATCCTGAGCTGAGAGAAAAAGCCTCATAAGTCCATTTTGAAGCCAAATATGACAAAACTGTCTGCACTAGCATGTTTTTTGGCCTGTTTTACACCAAAAAAGTCATGTTTGAGCATATTTTTTTTTGGGGTCCGGAGTGGAAAAAAAGTCATATGTTAGCCTTTGTGTTTTTTCAAATCCTGAGGTGAGAGAAAAAGGCTTATAAGTCCATTTTGAAGCCAAATATGACCAAACCGTCTGCACTAGCATGTTTTTTGGCCTGTTTTACACCCAAAAAGTCATGTTTGAGCATATTTTTTTTGGGGTCCGGAGTGGAAAAAAAGTCATATGTTAGCCTTAGTGTTTTTTCAAATTCTGAGCTGAGAGAAAAAGGCTTAGAAGTCCATTTTGAAGACAAATATGACCAAACCGTCTGCACTAGCATGTTTTTTGGCCTGATTTACACCCAAAAAGTCATGTTTGAGCATATTTTTTTTCGGGTCGAAGTGGAAAAAAAGTCATATGTTAGCCTTAGTGTTTTTTCAAATTCTGAGCTGAGAGAAAAAGGCTTAGAAGTCCATTTTGAAGACAAATATGACCAAACCGTCTGCACTAGCATGTTTTTTGGCCTGATTTACACCCAAAAAGTCATGTTTGAGCATATTTTTTTTCGGGGTCGAAGTGGAAAAAAAGTCATATGTTAGCCTTAGCTGTCTTTTCAAGCCCTGAGCTGAGAGAAAAAGGCTCATAAGTCCATTTTGAAGCCAAATATGACCAAACCGTCTGCACTAGCATGTTTTTTGGCCTGTTTTACACCAAAAAAGTCATGTTTGAGCATATTTTTTTTCGGGGTCCGAAGTGGAAAAAAAGTCATATGTTAGCGTTAGTGTTTTTTCAAGTCCTGAGCTGAGAGAAAAAGGCTTATAAGTCCATTTTGAAGCCAAATATGACCAAACCGTCTGCACTAGCATGTTTTTTGGCCTGTTTTACACCCAAAAAGTCATGTTTGAGCATATTTTTTTTCTGAGTCAAAAATTGAACAAAGTCATATGTTAGCCTTAGTGTTTTTTCAAATTCCTGAGCTGAGAGAAAAAGGCTCATAAGTCCATTTTGAAGCCAAATATGACAAAACTGTCTGCACTAGCATGTTTTTTGGCCTGTTTTACACCCAAAAAAGTCATGTTTGAGCATATTTATTTTCGGGGTCCTGAAGTGGAAAAAAAGTCATATGTTAGCCTTAGTGTTTTTTCAAATCCTGAGCTGAGAGAAAAAAGCCTCATAAGTCCATTTTGAAGCCAAATATGACCAAACCTGTCTGCACTAGCTTGTTTGTTGTCCTGTTTTACACCCAAAAAAGTCATGTTTGAGCATATTTTTTTTTGGGGTCCGGAGTGGAAAAAAAGTCATATGTTAGCCTTTGTGTTTTTTCAAATCCTGAGCTGAGAGAAAAAGGCTTATAAGTCCATTTTGAAGCCAAATATGACCAAACCGTCTGCACTAGCATGTTTTTTGGCCTGTTTTACACCCAAAAAGTCATGTTTGAGCATATTTTTTTTGGGGTCCGGAGTGGATAAAAAAGTCATATGTTAGCCTTAGTGTTTTTTCAAATTCTGAGCTGAGAGAAAAAGGCTTAGAAGTCCATTTTGAAGCCAAATATGACCAAACCGTCTGCACTAGCATGTTTTTTGGCCTGTTTTACACCGAAAAAGTCATGTTTGAGCATATTTTTTTTGGGGTCCGGAGTGGAAAAAAAGTCATATGTTAGCCTTAGTGTTTTTTCAAATTCCTGAGCTGAGAGAAAAAGGCTTAGAAGTCCATTTTGAAGACAAATATGACCAAACCGTCTGCACTAGCATGTTTTTTGGCCTGATTTACACCCAAAAAGTCATGTTTGAGCATATTTTTTTTCGGGGTCTGAAGTGGAAAAAAAGTCATATGTTAGCCTTAGTGTTTTTTCAAATCCTGATCTATGAGAAAAAGGCTCATAAGTCCATTTTGAAGCCAAATATGACCAAACCGTGTGCACTAGCATGTTTTTTGGCCTGTTTTACACCCAAAAAGTCATGTTTGAGCATTTTTTTTTTTGGGGTCCGAAGTGGAAAAAAAGTCATATGTTAGCCTTAGTGTTTTTTCAAATTCCGAGCTGAGAGAAAAAGGCTTATAAGTCCATTTTGAAGCCAAATATGACCAAACCGTCTGCACTAGCATGTTTTTTGGCCTGTTTTACACCCAAAAAGTCATGTTTGAGCATATTTTTTTTGGGGTCCGGAGTGGAAAAAAAGTCATATGTTAGCCTTAGTGTTTTTTCAAATTCTGAGCCGAGAGAAAAAGGCTTATAAGTCCATTTTGAAGCCAAATATGACCAAACCGTCTGCACTAGCATGTTTTTTGGCCTGTTTTACACCCAAAAAGTCATGTTTGAGCATATTTTTTTTCTGAGTCCAAAATGGAAAGAAATACATGTGTTAGCCTCAGTGTTTTTTAAAATCCTGATCTATGAGAAAAAGGCTTATTAGTCCATTTTGAAGACAAATATGACCAAACCGTCTGCACTAGCATGTTTTTTGGCCTGATTTACAACCAAAAAGTCATGTTTCAGCATAGTTTTTTTCCAGGTCCAAAGTGGAAAAAAAGTCATGTGTTAGCCTTAGTGTTTTTTCAAATCCTGAGCTGAGAGAAAGGCTTAGAAGTCCATTTTGAAGACAAATATGACCAAACCGTCTGCACTAGCATGTTTTTTGGCCTGTTTTATACCCAAAAAGTCATGTTTGAGCATATTTTTTTCGGGGTCCGAAGTGCAAAAAAAGTCATGTGTTAGCCTTAGTGTTTTCTCAAATCCTGAGCTGAGAGAAAAAGGCTTATAAGTCCATTTTGAAGCCAAATATGACCAAACCATCAGCACTAGCATGTTTTTTGGCCTGTTTTACACCCAAAAAGTCATGTTTGAGTATATTTTTTTTCGGGGTCCAAAATGGAAAAAAAGTCATATGTTAGCCTTAGTGTTTTTTCAAATCCTGAGCTGAGAGAAAAAGGCTTATAAGTCCATTTTGAAGCCAAATATGACCAAACTGTCTGCACTAGCATGTTTTTTGGCCTGATTTATACCCAAAAAGTCATGTTTGAGCATACTTTTTTGGGGGTCCGAAGTGCAAAAAAAGTCATATGTTAGCCTTAGTGTTTTTTCAAGTCCTGAGCTGAGAGAAAAAGGCTTATGAGTCCATTTTGAAGCCAAATATGACCAAACCATCTGCACTAGCATGTATTATGGCCTGTTTAACACCCAAAAAGTCATTATTGAGCATATTTTTTTTCGGCGTCCAAAATGGATAAAAAGTCATATGTTAGCCTTAGTGTTTTTTCAAATCCTGAGCTGAGAGAAAAAGGCTTATAAGTCCATTTTGAAGCCAAATATGACCAAACCGTCTGCACTAGCATGTTCATTGGCCTGTTTTATACCCAAAAAGTCATGTTTGAGCATATTTTTTTTCGGGGTCTAAATGGAAAAAAAATCATGTGTTAGCCTTAGTGTTTTTTCAAATCCTGATCTATGAGAAAAAGGCTTATAAGTCCATTTTGAAGATAAATATGACCAAACCATCTGCACTAGCATGCTCATTGGCCTGTTTTATACCCAAAAAGTCATGTTTGAGCATATTTTTTTTGCAGTCCGAAGTGCAAAAAAAGTCATGTGTTAGCCTTAGTGTTTTTTCAAATCCTGATCTACGAGAAAAAGGCTTATAAGTCCATTTTGAAGACAAATATGACCAAACCGTCTGCACTAGCATGTTTTTTGGCCTGATTTATACCCAAAAAGTCATGTTTGAGCATACTTTTTTGGGGGGTCCGAAGTGCAAAAAATGTCATATGTTAGCCTTAGTGTTTTTTCAAGTCCTGAGCTGCGAGAAAAAGGCTTATGAGTCCATTTTGAAGCCAAATATGACCAAACCATCTGCACTAGCATGTATTATGGCCTGTTTACACCCAAAAAGTCATGTTTGAGCATATTTTTTTTCGGCGTCCAAAATGGATAAAAAGTCATATGTTAGCCTTAGTGTTTTTTCAAATCCTGAGCTGAGAGAAAAAGGCTTATAAGTCCATTTTGAAGACAAATATGACCAAACCATCTGCACTAGCATGTTCATTGGCCTGTTTTATACCCAAAAAGTCATGTTTGAGCATATTTTTTTTGCAGTCCGAAGTGCAAAAAAAGTCATGTGTTAGCCTTAGTGTTTTTTCAAAACCTGATCTATGAGAAAAAGGCTTATAAGTCCATTTTGAAGCCAAATATGACCAAACCGTCTGCACTAGCATGTTTTTTGGCCTGTGTTACACCAAAAAAGTCATGTTTGAGCATATTTTTTTTCGGGGTCCGAAGTGGAAAAAAAGTCATATGTTAGCCTTAGTGTTTTTTCAAATCCTGAGCTGAGAGAAAAAGGCTTATAAGTCCATTTTGAAGACAAATATGACCAAACCGTCTGCACTAGCATGTTTTATGGCCTGTTTTACACCCAAAAAGTCATGTTTCAGCATATTTTTTTTCCAGGTCCGAAGTGGAAAAAAAAGTCATGTGTTAGCCTTAGTGTTTTTTCAAATCCTGAGCTGAGAGAAAAAGGCTTATAAGTCCATTTTGAAGACAAATATGACCAAACCGTCTGCACTAGCATGTTTTTTGGCCTGTTTTATACCCAAAAAAGTCATGTTTCAGCATATTTTTTTTCCAGGTCCGAAGTGGAAAAAAAGTCATGTGTTAGCCTTAGTGTTTTTTCAAGACCTGAGCTGAGAGAAAAAGGCTTATAAGTCCATTTTGAAGACAAATATGACCAAACCGTCTGCACTAGCATGTTTTTTGGCCTGTTTTATACCCAAAAAGTCATGTTTGAGCATATTTTTTTTCGGGGTCCGAAGTGGAAAAAAAGTCATATGTTAGCCTTAGTGTTTTTTCAAATCCTGAGCTGAGAGAAAAAGGCTTATAAGTCCATTTTGAAGCCAAATATGACCAAACCGTCTGCACTAGCATGTTTTTTGGCCTGTTTTACACCAAAAAAGTCATGTTTGAGCATATATTTTTTCGGGGTCCGAAGTGGAAAAAAAGTCATATGTTAGCCTTAGTGTCTTTTCAAATTCTGAGCTGAGAGAAAAAGGCTTATAAGTCCATTTTGAAGACAAATATGACCAAACCAGTCTGCACTAGCATGTTTTTTGGCCTGATTTACACCCAAAAAGTCATGTTTGAGCATATTTTTTTTCGGGGTCCGAGTGGAAAAAAAGTCATATGTTAGCCTTAGTGTTTTTTCAAATTCTGAGCTGAGAGAAAAAGGCTTATAAGTCCATTTTGAAGCCAAATATGACAAAACCGTCTGCACTACTATGTTTTTTGGCCTGTTTTACACCAAAAAAGTCATGTTTGCGCATATTTTTTGTCGGAGTCCAAAATGGGAAAAAAGTCATATGTTAGCCTTAGTGTTTTTTTCAAATCCTGAGCTGAGAGAAAAAGGCTTATAAGTCCATTTTGAAGACAAATATGACCAAACCGTCTGCACTAGCATGTTTTTTGGCCTGTTTTAACACCCAGAAAGTCATGTTTCAGCATATTTTTTTTCGGGGTCCGAAGTGGAAAAAAAGTCATATGTTAGCCTTAGTGTTTTTTCAAGTCCTGAGCTGAGAGAAAAAGGCTCATAAGTCCATTTTGAAGACAAATATGACCAAACCGTCTGCACTAGCATGTTTTTTGGCCTGTTTTACACCCAAAAAGTCATGTTTGAGCATATTTTTTTTCGGGGTCCGAAGTGGAAAAAAAGTCATATGTTAGCCTTAGTGTTTTTTCAAATTCTGAGCTGAGAGAAAAAGGCTTATAAGTCCATTTTGAAGCCAAATATGACCAAACCGTCTGCACTAGCATGTTTTTTGGCCTGTTTTATACCCAAAAAGTCATGTTTGAGCATATTTTTTTTCGGAGTCCGGAGTGGAAAAAAAGTCATATGTTAGCCTTAGTGTATTTTCAAATCCTGAGCTGAGAGAAAAAGGCTTAGAAGTCCATTTTGAAGCCAAATATGACCAAACCGTCTGCACTAGCATGTTTTTTGGCCTGTTTAACACCCAAAAAGTCATGTTTGAGCATATTTTTTTTTGGGGTCCGAAGTGGAAAAAAAAGTCATATGTTAGCCTTAGTGTTTTTTCAAATTCTGAGCTGAGAGAAAAAGGCTCATAAGTCCATTTTGAAGCCAAATATGACCAAACCGTCTGCACTAGCATGTTTTTTGGCCTGTTTTACACCCAAAAAGTCATGTTTGTGCCTATTTTTTATCTGAGTCAAAAATTGAAAAAAGTCATATGTTAGCCTTAGTGTCTTTTCAAATTCTGAGCTGAGAGAAAAAGGCTTATAAGTCCATTTTAAAGCCAAATATGACCAAACCATCTGCACTAGCATGTTTTTGGCCTGATTTACACCCAAAAAGTCATGTTTGAGCATATTTTTTTTTCGGGGTCCGGAGTGGAAAAAAAGTCATATGTTAGCCTTAGTGTCTTTTCAAATTCTGAGCTGAGAGAAAAAGGCTTATAAGTCAATTTTAAAGCCAAATATGACCAAACCATCTGCACTAGCATGTTTTTGGCCTGATTTACACCCAAAAAGTCATGTTTGAGCATATTTTTTTTTGGGGTCCGGAGTGGAAAAAAAGTCATATGTTAGCCTTAGTGTTTTTTCAAATCCATAGCTGAGAGAAAAAGGCTTATAAGTCCATTTTGAAGCCAAATATGACCAAAACCGTCTGCACTAGCATGTTTTTTGGCCTGATTTACACCCAAAAAGTCATGTTTGAGCATATTTTTTTTGGGGTCCGAAGTGGAAAAAAGTCATGTGTTAGCCTTAGTGTTTTTTCAAATCCTGAGCTGAGAGAAAAAGGCTTATAAGTCCATTTTGAAGACAAATATGACCAAACCGTCTGCACTAGCATGTTTTTTGGCCTGTTTTACACCCAAAAAGTCATGTTTGAGCATATTTTTTTCGGGGTCCGAAGTGGAAAAAAAGTCATGTGTTAGCCTTAGTGTTTTTTTCAAATCCTGAGCTGAGAGAAAAAGGCTTAAAAGTCCATTTTGAAGCCAAATATGACCAAACCGTCTGCACTAGCATGTTTGTTGGCCTGTTTTACACCCAAAAAGTCATGTTTGAGCATATTTTTTTTCGGGGTCCGAAGTGGAAAAAAAGCCATGTGTTAGCCTTTCTGTTTTTTCAAATCCTGAGCTGAGAGAAAAAGGCTTATAAGTCCATTTTGAAGACAAATATGACCAAACCGTCTGCACTAGCATGTTTTTTGGCCTGTTTTACACCCAAAAAGTCATGTTTGAGCATATTTTTTTCGGGGTCCGAAGTGGAAAAAAAGTCATATGTTATCCTTAGTGTTTTTTCAAATCCTGAGCTGAGAGAAAAAGGCTCATAAGTCCATTTTGAAGCCAAATATGACCAAACCGTCTGCACTAGCATGTTTTTTGGCCTGTGTTATACCCAAAAAGTCATTTTTGAGCATATTTTTTTTCGGAGTCCAAAATGGAAAAAAAGTCATATGTTAGCCTTAGTGTTTTTTCAAATTCTGAGCTGAGAGAAAAAGGCTTAGAAGTCCATTTTGAAGACAAATATGACCAAACAGTCTGAACTAGCATGTTTTTTGGCCTGATTTACACCCAAAAAGTCATGTTTGAGCATATTTTTTTTCGGGGTCCGAAGTGGAAAAAAAGTCAAATGTTAACCTTTTTGTTTTTTTAAATCCTGAGCTGAGAGAAAAAGGCTTGTAAGTCCATTTTGAAGACAAATATGACCAAACCGTCTGCACTAGCATGTTTTTTGGCCTGTTTTACATCCAAAAAGTCATGTTTGAGCATATTTTTTTTCGGGGTCCGAAGTGGAAAAAAGTCATATGTTAGCCTTAGTGTCTTTTCAAATTCTGAGCTGAGAGAAAAAGGCTCATAAGTCCATTTTGAAGACAAATATGACCAAACCGTCTGCACTAGCATGTTTTTTGGCCTGTTTTACACCCAAAAAGTCATGTTTGAGCATATTTTTTTTCGGGGTCCGAAGTGGAAAAAAAGTCATATTTTAGCCTTAGTGTTTTTTCAAATCCTGATCTATGAGAAAAAGGCTTATAAGTCCATTTTGAAGCCAAATATGACCAAACCATCTGCACTAGCATGTTTTTTGGCCTGTTTTATACCCAAAAAGTCATGTTTGAGCATATTTTTTTTCGGGGTCCGGAGTGGAAAAAAAAGTCATATTTTAGCCTTAGTGTTTTTTCAGTCCGGAGCTGAGAGAAAAAGGCTTATAAGTCCATTTTGAAGCCAAATATGACCAAACCGTCTGCACTAGCATGTTTTTTGGCCTGTTTTACACCCAAAAAGTCATGTTTGAGCATATTTTTTTTCGGGGTCTGAAGTGGAAAAAAAGTCATATGTTAGCCTTAGTGTTGTTTCAGTCCGGAGCTGAGAGAAAAAGGCTTATAAGTCCATGTTGAAGCCAAATATGACCAAACCGTCTGCACTAGCATGTTTTTTGGCATGTTTTAATCCCAAAAAGTCATGTTTGAGCATATTTTTTTTCGCTGTCCAAAGTGGAAAAAAAGTCATATGTTCGCCTTAGTTTTTTTTCCAGTCCTGAGCTGAGAGAAAAAGGCTTATAAGTTCATTTTGAAGCCAAATATGACCAAACCGTCTGCACTAGCATCTTTTTAGGCCTGTTTTACACCCAAAAAGTCATGTTTGAGCATATTTTTTTTCGCTGTCCAAAATGGAAAAAAAGTCATATGTTAGCCTTAGTGTTTTTTCAAATCCTGATCTATGAGAAAAAGGCTTATAAGTCCATTTTGAAGCCAAATATGACCAAACCGTCTGCACTAGCATGTTTTATGGCCTGTTTTACACCCAAAAAGTCATGTTTGAGCATATTTTTTTTCCAGGTCCGAAGTGGAAAAAAAGTCATGTGTTAGCCTTAGTGTTTTTTCAAGACCTGAGCTGAGAGAAAAAGGCTTATAAGTCCATTTTGAAGCCAAATATGACCAAACCGTCTGCACTAGCATGTTTTTAAGCCTGTTTTACACACAAAAAGTCATGTTTGAGCATATATTTTTTTTCGGGGTCCAAACTGGAAAAAAGTCATATGTTAGCCTTAGTGTTTTTTCAAATCCTGAGCTGAGAGAAAAAGGCTTATAAGTCCATTTGTAAGCAAAATATGACCAAACTGTCTGCACTAGCATGTTTTTTGGCCTGATTTACATCCAAAAAGTCATGTTTGAGCATATTTTTTTTTGGAGTCCAAAATTGAAAAAAGTCATATGTTAGCCTTAGTGTTTGTTCAAATCCTGAGCTGAGAGAAAAAGGCTTAGAAGTCCATTTTGAAGACAAATATGACCAAACAGTCTGAACTAGCATGTTTTTTTGGCCTGATTTACACCCAAAAAGTCATGTTTGAGCATATTTTTTTTCGGGGTCCGAAGTGGAAAAAAAGTCATATGTTAACCTTTTTGTTTTTTTAAATCCTGAGCTGAGAGAAAAAGGCTCATAAGTCCATTTTGAAGCCAAATATGACCAAACCGTCTGCACTAGCATGTTTTTTGGCCTGTTTTACACCAAAAAAGTCATGTTTGAGCATATTTTTTTTGGGGTCCGAAGTGGAAAAAAAGCCATGTGTTAGCCTTTCTGTTTTTTCAAATCCTGAGCTGAGAGAAAAAGGCTTATAAGTCCATTTTGAAGACAAATATGACCAAACCGTCTGCACTAGCATGTTTTTTGGCCTGTTTTACACCCAAAAAGTCATGTTTGAGCATATTTTTTTTCGGGGTCCGAAGTGGAAAAAAAGTCATGTGTTAGCCTTAGTGTTTTTTCAAATCCTGAGCTGAGAGAAAAAGGCTTAAAAGTCCATTTTGAAGCCAAATATGACCAAACCGTCTGCACTAGCATGTTTTTTGGCCTGATTTACACCCAAAAAGTCATGTTTGAGCATATTTTTTTTGGGGTCCGAAGTGGAAAAAAA